>JAXCGZ010015665.1:20000-22500 GCA_037179515.1 Halocaridina rubra | reverse complement strand
AAGTTCTTAAGCAACACTAAATAAAAGCGAATACCTCATCTCAATAGGTTAGACTAATAGCATTAAAATAAGTACAGTACCTGCTATTTTCTACAGTGATTATAAAGAAGCTGCCTCTGGGCTTATTCTCAGTAGACAAGATATAATTCTTTCAATAGCGGGAAAAGATAGAGTGAAGGGAGTGAGAACAATGAAAATCATAGTGGCAGCTATGATTTCCACTGTAGCTACAGGGTGAAAAAGGGAAATGAGGGGGAAGGGGAAACGACCACTAGAAGGCACAGTGGCAGCTGACTTCCAATGGAGAGAAAAGATGGAGTGATGGAAGTGTGAAAAATGACAATCATAGTGACAGCTATGATTTCCACTGTAGTTACAAGATGAAAAAGGGAAAAGAGGGGGAAGGGGAAACGACCACTAGAAGGCACAGTGGCAGCTGACTTCCAATGGAGAGAAAAGATGGAGTGATGGAAGAGTGAAAAATGACAATCATAGTAACAGCTATGATTTCCACTGTAGTTACAAGGTGAAAGAGGGAAATGAGGAGGAAGGGGAAACGACCATTAGAAGGCACAGTGGTAGCTGACTTCCAATGGAGGGAAAAGGTGGAGTGATAGAGGAGTGAAAAATGACAATCATAGTAACAGCTACGATTTCCACTGTAGCTAAAAGGTGAAAAAGGAAATGAGGGGGAAGGGGAAACGACCATTAGAAGGCACAGTGGCAGCTGATTTCCAATGGAGGGAAAAGGTGGAGTGATAGAAGAGTGAACAATGACAATCGTAGTGGCAGCTACGATTTCCACTGTAGGAAGAAGGAGAAAAAGGGGGAGAAGAGGATGTTGGAAAAACGACCATCAGGAGGCATAGTGGCAGAAATAACTCCCGATGGAGGAAAAGGGGGTGAAAAGATGGAGAAAAGGCGAATCAATGAAAGTTACTACTATATTGAGACATACCATAAGATATAAATTACAAAATATATGGAACTGTTATTATGCTGGGACATAAGGTTTATTACTAAAGAAGCAAGTTGGGGAACACATGTAAAATATCCATTAACAATTAAATTCATTCTCCATAAACTAGGCGGCAGTTTCGAATATATAAAAAAAATAAAATTCTGATAGAAATATCAAGTATCACAATATCAAATGACAACAAGCTGTTTTCTGATATAATATCACATAAAGGACTTGAGCAGAATTCTTTTGGGAAACTATTTAATTGAAACCTCTTGAAAAAGACTTAAACAGAATTCTCTCGGGAAATTTTGTTTGTAAAGCTATTCTGTCATTTAACTTCTTGTAAAGGACATACAGATAATTCTCTCAGGAAACTTTTTGAAAACCTACTCTCTGATAAAGCATTTTAATAAAGGACTTAGAAAAGAAGTCTTTAAAGAAGTTTCTTAATAATCTTTTCTTTTTTATGAAACAACCTGAAATGACTTTAGTAGTTGAAGCAAATTTCTTTATATATATTCCTGAAAGAGTTTTAAACAAACTTCCTAAGAATCACAAGTGAAGGATTTTCCTCAAAATTCAAGAAAACTCTAGAAGACGAAATTCAAATAAAAGAAAAAAAAAGACGAAAAGCCCTTTTGATGAACTCCAGATAAACAACTGTTTATTAGACTTAAGCTGAACTTAGGACAATAATAATTTTTGGCTTGGTTGTCGTTTTTGAGATGTAAAACACTTAATGGAAAGACAGTTGGAACACAAAGATATTTCGACAATTCCAGAAATCTTTCTGGAAATGAGAATGAAGTATAGAAGCTGCCCGACTCTTTGTCCGCTTGAATATATGAAGTACTCTAGATGCAATATTAAGTTAATTTTCAAGCAAAATCTTCATATGTGTAATGCAGACCCCAACTTCTTATGACTTGGCACAAAAAAACTTCTATACACTAAAATTACCTTATCTACCATACAAAACAAACTGAAACATTATTATACACAAATTAATTCCTTTTTCCCCCCTTACTCTCAATACTGTAGTTATAAAAACAGTATGTTACTCCTAAAATAGCAGTAAGAGAACTTACTCAAAGATTCTAACATGCTTATCTGATCTTACAAGGCAAAATCAGTATGTTCATAATATAGCATATATTTTAATAACATTAAGCCACTCTTTCATGTTATTTAAGCAAGGGCTTCACACCAGGTCAGCAAGAATGAGAACAAAAGTCTGGAATTGTCCTGATAGTGGGCAAGAAAGAAGTTCAATCTTGTAAAGTTAGTATTTACCTAATAATATGTGTCTAACTGAGTGTATTAGGGAGTGACTAAAAGAGATAAACCTTCAATTCTTTGCGGCCAGTAAAATTATACTTAAAGGGACAGGCAAGGGGGGATGATAATTCCTCCATCACTGAATTTCCAATTTTGCCAGAACAGCAACAAAGAAAGATGAGGACAATATAGGTTCCTGCCTCCTTTGTCTAGTTTGTGGCCACTATGCTAGATTGGATGGGATATCAGATATAGTAC
>JAXCGZ010015665.1:0-15000 GCA_037179515.1 Halocaridina rubra | reverse complement strand
TACACTACATTTAGTAACCTCAGTGGATACAGCATAAAGCTCTCATCCGGGAGGTGCCGAGTTTTACTCCCTGAAGGAGGTTCATAGAGTAACTCTTCAGTATGAATCCTTGAAGATGAAAAGAAAAGAGCGGTGATGTATTTCGTGTGGTAGCCCCTGTCAGTTAAGCTGGCTTACTGAGTGCACCATTAGAAAGTGGTATATATAATTAAAAAAAATTTAAGTACTTTGAAAATGCAAAAATGTGGCTCCCAAAGCTCTCAGATAGAATAAAAAGTAAATTTTGATGGTGTCTACACTATAGTTCTCAGTAATATAGGGTACTGCTTTTCATTACATCATATGAAAGTAAATATTTACTAAAACGTTTGTACAATTTCTAACTCTCCCATCAAACAGTTCCTGTAAATTTAGACATTTCAAAAGTCTAAAAATTTCAAAATGTTCCGTAGCATAAGCCGGTTAGCTCATTTTTTCTCTTCCTATGCCTATTAAAGCTTCACTACAAAAGTAATATTTTGTATTCATTTAATACAATAAAGGAGGGCTGATATATATATATATATATATATATATATATATATATATATATAATATATATATATATATATATATATATATATATATATATAATATATATATATATATATATATATATATATATATATATGTAGTACACATCTCCAATCATCCCTTCACATCTGACAAGTCACAACACTCCCCCTTCTGTTTTCTCATTATTCTATGTTTTCATCGTGCCTAGTGTCGCTGAGGGTGGATTTTTTTTTGGGGGGGTGCCCGTCCTGGTGTCACAATCATAAAAAAAAATTCCTGTATATATTTCTCATAGGACATTCGACACAAAGACAAAACAATAATGACGTAATACTATGATAAAAAAATAGTCAAGAACTATACTCTGCTTCTTATTCTAATAATAAGACCAAAGGAATAACGTTGTAGATCTAAATAAGCTAATTCAGTGCACAGAACACGTGACAGTCTCCCCTTTGTAATTATTCTTCTATAACTGCTAAAGTATTGAAAGGCTTCCAAAGAAAACATCAAATACCTACCATACTTTATGGCTATAGAGAAATCAAACCAACTGACAAAGCAACAGGAACTTAGGACCTCTTTGATTTGCAATTAATTTCAGGATATCTTCCAACAGAAGGTAGTACTAATGTTGCTATGGTCCTTTAAAGTTATGCTTGTTTCCCATTATGGTCCTCTACTATATGTGTGTCCTTCTATGGTCCTCTACTATATAACTGCGTCTTGCTCGTGAAGGAAGATAATATCTTATAATAATACTGTATTACTCATGTCGTCTCTCCTTATGGTGGGAATTCATAGAGTATTCACTTTCCCATTTAGTTTCTCATTTTAAGTGACCTACACTCCTACTTTTATTGCTATTTTCAATTCATCCATAGTCTGTATATTACAGTATTATGCATAACATTTGTAGTTGAAGCAATAAATTTTGAATACTAAGCTGCTTTTTCATAAAGACAGTACAAGTTTTCATAAAATAAATGACCAAGATGAAATAATATAGCCTACTATCATTAGGACAGGAGGATATGTGGCGTGATGGAGTAGGACGCAGGAGATAGGGCAATATGGAAGCAACTGATCCGCTGTGGCGACCCCTGACAAGAGAAGCTGAGAAGATTTGATGATGATGAAGATGATTGAGTATAATATTACTCCAATCGACATCTTGAGTTTCATTCATAAAATAATGGTTAATATCATTAGCAAAATTTTTTTTACAGCAGTGAGGATACTTGGGATACAGAATAGGGAATGAAAGCACCAGAAAGCAGGAGAAAATAACTTACGTCCCTGAATTTCCTAACTGGCACAACTTTTAGAAAATCTTATACCACGCTAATTACTGTACAGACCTCAGGGATCCGGGGATGCAATAACGCTCTGCACCCAATGACGATAATTAGATACTCGTGCATAAATCCCAAACTTTCCTCTCTTACCACATCCTTCTCCAAAGGAAGTAATACCATAGATGTGCCTGAAAAAATGATTTCTCATTAATCTACTTTCAGATTTGTCGAAAGTTTATATAATAATCACAAGAGAGTAATAATGGAATACGAGGGTGATAGTCTTCAAGGATAATGTGTACCAAATATTCTATCTTTTACCATAAGGGATACAAGCTATATATTAGAAGAAAAAATTGCATACACTTTACGCTACTAGATTACTGACTGACAACTCTAGCCAATAGTTTAATCTGCAGTATTTAAGATTTTTGGAACGTTATGAAGCTTTCATTCTTGGTATGCTAGTCACTGGAGATGTAAGGATTCATGCCTCAAGAAATACATACCATCTTCCATTTCTCTTGCAGAGTAGAGGACCTCCTGAATCTCCAGCACAGGAATCAACTCTACCTTTTCTGTAACCTGCACAGAACATGTTGGAGGTTATATAGTAATCTTCATAGACTGCTTCACACACACTACTGGCAATTATTGGTACCTGGAAGAATAAATAATTGTAAAAGCAAGAAATGCAAAACTTATACAAAACAAAGGCAATTCAATTGGACAAATTTTGTAACAAAGCTGACAAGTTTAATTTTATTCTTACTATGATATAATAATCATTCTCAGAATATTTTTTTTTCTTTCTGCCCAGCTATGCTTAGCAAGCAATAGCAATACAATTACTTTTTCGATATTTTATTCAAATTGTAAGATCTGTTCTTAATCTTCTAACTCGAGTTTATAGCAGAAAAAATACTTAAGATCTACGTACCAAATACAAAGACAATTCAGTGCTACCCATTTTTAGTATATATACCACTTCGGTAAGTTCGTGAATATGAAATCAACAAAAATGCTTATCAGCAAAGGGAATAGTAAAAAAAGCTTTAGTGTACAGCATTTTGCTTTTATATTTTATGTATCACTGCTAGTTCCCATTTTGGTGGTGGACGCAGAAAGATCGAAGCAGGGGAAGCAAGGTCGGATGCCCTTCCTAACGCCCTACAGTGGGCTCAATGACGGGTCTGTCCCCACCAGAGTAGAGTATTCTAATCACTGTACTTCGGCGATACCACTTAAGAGTACAGCGAAAAGGTGAAGAAACTCGGCTCCTTCTAAGAAAATAAGTGAAAAATCAGAACCACTTCAGTTCATTAGAAGTCTGCTGCAAACTTATGTGAAACATTGGTAATATATAATTCCACAAAAGATGTAAACAATCACATGAAAAATACCGACTGTGTGAAAGGGGAAGAGAGAAAATTAGTAATTGAGGCAAATAATGTGACTGCCAAGTAAAATTTGTGAAAATCTGTGGATAATGTGAATATGTAATAATATATATATAGAGCATACACAATTTTTTTTTAGTGAAGCATAAATATAGACTTGGATTTAATTGGAAACATTAGCAGCTTTTAGAGTAACTTGAAGTAGAGAGGGTGAAACTTAAATTTAGACAAATGGTTGTTAGAAGAAATACTTGGCAGTCATATTAACAAAGCATTAAAGATGGAGAACAGTGCCCAAAAGATGGTATGAACTAGGGATAAGCGATTTAAAAAAAAAAGCTACCTTGGAAAATGTCACTAATTTAGGGCAAGCTCTCATGAAACAGCACTTGTAAATCAGTAAAACCTGAGGCTTGGCTGTTGAATTTACCTTTTGTAATGGCTTAACCCTGTTCACTATTTATGAAATACATAAGCAAGATGGGGGTAACTAACAATGCTTAGAGAACTGACTGAATACTGTCGTTCTCCTGTTTTTTTCTTTCTCTGGCTGTGGAAACCCTAATGGCTTTGGTGAGGAAAAGGATTTTCTTTTGATCGTTTTATGTCACCATTAATCCCCATTATGAGGGTGGAGACAGACAATGTGCCTGGGGAATATAGTCTTGATGCCCTTCCTAACGTCCCTCAGTGAGATCAAGCTTCTGGAGTCAAATATTCTAACCACATGAAAATTATACCCACTGATGATTACCTCAGCTTCATGAAGAACATCAGTACCAAAAATATGAGTATTTCTTTCCTTGCCCCAGCCTATAATTGTACAAGAATCACCCACAGGTAAAGAGGCCCCTTGTTCAGGAAGGCAGGCGGGTGATATTTTTGGTCCAGGTTCAACAGGCTCAGGGAGTTGCAAAAGTGCAACATCATTATCTACAGTTGTTGAATCATACATGGGATGAGTGACAGCTCTGGATATCTGAAACATATAACGGTCAATCACAACATTTACTTAACCAAACATAAGCATACAGGCCAAAACACACAAAATCTAAGGAGGAAAGTTAAGCTCTTCTCTGAAGTTCTCAATTTTCTCTTAGTTGTCCCACAGATAGAAAATATATTAAATTAGAGGAGATGTATTATTATCCTCATTGCTTGCATTCTACCTGCCCGTGCCCCCTTTGATTTTATTAAATGCATGTCAAGCAAATGAGTTATTGACAATATAGTAGGTAACAGGTTAAGACAGACTCGGCTAGCCACTAGCCGAATCTCTCCAGCTTGTGAAACTCAAGACTCATCTGCCGAGCTGAATATTAGGCAACATAAGAGAATGGAAAAGACGACTTGTCCCACTAACAGGTTGAAAAGCCTACCTGGGAGGGGAAGTCAGAAAATAAGATTATTATCACTCTTTGTTTCCAATTCTCTTTAGTAGACACTTACAATTGGAAAAAATTAAATAACACATTAAAGACATCTGAAGGGATATTTATTAATACTGATATATAGAATAGGAAATCTAAAGAAAAAAATATCTTTTAATTTCAAGAATAAACTCACTTTGTAATCCAGTTCAGCACCTTCTCTAACAGCTAGGTCATGTTCTCCAAGTCGAACAAATAGTTTTCTTCTGACACAATGAGCTGCTGTTAAAACCCACTGAGATGCCACCAAAGTACCACCACAAAATGCCTCCTGTTACAAATAAAAAACGTGAATACGGATGCACACATACTGTGGGTTGGGTATGTATAACATCTTTTCAAATCAGTTTACCAGCACTTTCTTTTCAGGAAACAAGGCCAACATGCATTACTTCAGATTTTAACATCGTTAATTTAACGACTGTAAACTATAATTAATTGAATCTGATGTGATAAAAGTCTATAGCACAGAACTTTGAAAATGCAGAACTGAATATTTATAAGAATTAACAGAAGGAGATACTAAAGAGATATGTATAGTATCCACATGTTAGGGGAACTACAAAGAACAGTTATAAATGCCAAATCATATGCATTATGGCTTGAGTACACAAACTCATTTCCTTTCTGGAAAGCTAACATAAAAGATCAAGGCCTTATTAAGTACTGCATTAAGTCTTTCTTAAGAAAAATATTCTACATCCTGTACACTGAATGTGAATGTATTCCAAACTTCACGCCTAAGCTTACTACCCAAAAGAGTATTCAGTCCCAACTTTACTATGATAAGCTTCCCTGTTTCCCAAGAAATATATTTTCACTATATTACCTAACTGTGCAAACGGGAAAGAGCCCCATGTACGTACCTCCCCGTCTAATGGCCGGTTCCATTGTTGTACTCAATGATACCAATCATATTAGTCCTTAAAACTAAAAATTCAGTCAGTATTAATCATCAGCTACTCTTACACTAAAAGAGTACTTCCTAACATCCTGGTAAAAGTTTTCTTACGAAGCTTCAAACTATGACCTCTAGTCCTAGAGACAGCTATATCAAAATATTGATCCTTATCCACTCTGTCAAAACTATGAAGGAATTTAAAAACCGTCACCATATTCCCCCTCATTCTTCAAGTAATGGTAAGTCTAATTCCCTCAACCTCTCCTCATAACTGAGATTGCGCATTTCAGTCACCAATTTCGTGGCATGTTTTTGAATTTTTTTTACAGCTTGTTTGTGTGTTTTTCAAATGCGGATTCCAAAAGGGGCTTCATATTCAAGCTTTGCTCTCACATAAGTTACATAAATATTTCTGAACACTTCCTTTTCCATGTGCTTGAAGGCTACCCTTACATTTGCTGAGAAATCATATGCTGCCCTTACTATGCCATTTATATGCATTTCTGGAGACAAATCTGTCAGTATGTTTACTCCTAGATCTCTCTCATTCTCTGTCTCCTGAAGCTCTGCTCCTGGCATTGAGTAGTCAAGCTTGGGCCTTCTTATACTTGTACCCATTCTCATTACCTTACATTCTGAAGTATTGAATTTCATTCATGCAGACTATTTAGGTCTGTGTCCACCCCCATTCGATTTGGAATTAATAGTCATATATAAAACAACAAATAATAGCTGCATATGGAAAAAATTAAAAGAAAATTCTATAGTTTTAAGAAAGGAAACTGAGAATGAAATAACGATAAAGAAAAAGTATTTATGTAAAATATAAAGATGCTTTCTTACCCTGTATCTGTTAAGTATGACCACCTGCCAAGGCCATTCACCAGGTTGAGCTTCACGTCCCCCAAGTATTCTTAAGCTCCAACCAGGAGTTGTGACATTGCTCATTCCACATTCCTTTGGTAACGATCTTTCAGCTGATGACTTGGATGACCAAGAGAACGAGGAATGTGATGGAGAAAGAGTTGTAGATGTTTGACCTGTTTTAGAGGTTTTATGTTCATTCTCATCCTCATCTGAAATTAAGGAATCATATTCTTAAGAAAAATATAACCTTGATGCAGAAGTAGAGCACACAGTATTAACACATTTTTTCAGTTTAAATGAGTAATTATGTCATCAATTCATCTCAACATAGCATAGAGTCGGTCTCCTTTACTTAATCTAGTGATTCCCAGTAAACTACAAAGTGTGGACCCGGAGAACCTGTGTCTTTGATGTAAGCCCACCCTCTGCAGCTGCAACTCAGAAAAGGAGCAGAAAAAGAAGCCAAACTGTCACAATCAACCCTGCCCCACTGGCAGGAGAACTTGGGAGAGGCTTCTGTCATTCAGGGAATTACCCCATCTCTCAACACAACACACACAAAAACGCCAATTTTTTCTACAACAAGAAATTATTCCCCGGTGATATTTTCTAAAAAAAAAACTTTTCCTAGCCGGAGACATTGAGAGAAACCCAGGAGTCACATTATGGAACACTGCACTGCACACAATCGCATATACCACCAACATAACATGCAATCCCTGAGAACTCGAGGGGAAAGCCCAGGGTTGGCACTGGTCTTATTTAGGGACTCGGGGTTACTTGGTTCCGGCAGCTTAAGGAACAACAACAACGACAACTACAAGGTCCAATGATAAGTTAAAAATCTAGCCCACAAATATATGCCACACTAATTTTGCACAGTTAGCATAAACACTGCTACTTCATTATGCTATGTTGGATAACACACGGTAAACCTTTGTCCAGTACAATTAAGAAGGAATAGAAAGGTTCTTTAATGCCTGTCAGTGCCACTTAATAACATAAAGGGATCTTGTAGTGGAAAAAAAAGTGCTCTTGGACTATTCAAATATACAAAGTAAGGCACCCAACCCAACCCAAACTTACGGGTTTATTTTGATTTAGCTTTACATGGGGATCTGGAGGGTACTAAAACCACACGAAATGTTTGTGACTGTATTATCCCATCCATTTTCTTATGAGACGTCTGGTAATGACTACAATTTAAAATAGTTAATTCAAGATCTATTCAAGAACAGTGCTATACAAGAGAAACAAAATGGATGCAAAAATAAGTACATTGTTATGCTGTAAATTAATATTTTTAATTAATAAAACATGTCAAATCCTAATCCTTAAACTTTCGACTGCGCTTCCAGTTCATTATATTCCCAAAAGTATAATAATAGACAAACTCTTATTAATAATTATAAAATATATACAAATATATTTTCGACAATTACCTTCTTCATCATCAGGTTTATTTTTTCGTGACTGCTTTCTGTTACGACGATACCACTTTTCGCACAAAGAACCCTCAATATAACAATAAGCTTCTTCATTTACCACGCGTGCCCCACAGAAGAGAGGGTACTTACAAGATCTGAAAATTTCCATTTAGTTATTATTAAGGCTGGAGAAAACACTAAAAAGTATTCAACGTTTTATGTGTCAAAAGTAGTCCCCATTTGAATGGAGGGGGAGGGAAGTTGACAACAAACATATGTTACAGTTACAAGAGTATAGTATTCATTTTTCTCTAAGAAATAGCATAGTTTATATAATTCAGTGAGGCATGACCGTTCCAAAGGAACACATTCTATAATCATACTGTGTTCAGAATATAAAGGGATTACACTTCAACATGTCTGTGTCCACCCCCATTCAAATGGAGGTTAATTGTGACATATAAAACGATACACTGTACTGGCAGGCTACATAAAAAATAAAAATAAAAGGAAAATAAATAAATAAATGAGTGAAACTCACTTAAGATTTTCTCATACTTCACAAATTCACATATCATTAAATATTTCATAGGAATCTAATCTTCGATATAATTTTAAATATTACTTTAAACATTAGTTACTAACATACTTGCAATTCAATGCCAACAGGGACAACATTGCAAAGGATACAGACATATGCAAATTTGATCTGCAAGGCATCATTTTGTTTTTAATTTTTTTTTCTTGTGTACCTCAATGGTGTATTGACAACTAGGTTATTACTGCAGTATCTTATTACAGAAGTCACCAGGTTAGGCTAAGTTAGCAACAACATAAGGTAAAAGTACTGTAGGTTATAAATAGATGTCGGCAGTTCTTTTTATTATTTGTGTATTATCTTCAGATAAAAGAGGCTTCTTGTCTTTCCTTAAAAAAGATAGTATAAAATTTTAATTTTTCAGGCACGATTCTTTCCCTATGTGTACCTGTACATCGAATATTTTGGCGTATTCGTTACACATCTCTTACTGTCCCATTGCATTAGACAAGTCATGCTTTCTTTTTTCTCGCCTCCAATATAATTATGATATAGAGGGGTGCTAAGAATCTTCGGGGATCTTGTTGACTTCATTATTGGTGTGAGGGTAGACACGTACGGTGGTAGTAATGGCTCTGCCCATAGCCTTGCACCTTCTGACAGATCTGTCAAGCCGTGCATCCCCTAACACATTTCCAAGCTCTCATTATAACCCGTTTTCTCATTTCCGCTCCAAAGGTGGAGTTTGTGCCTACTGTAACACTAACACTCCAATTGCAAGGCTCATGGACATTGATTCTCCTGACATTGATGTTCTCTGACTAAAGATCTATCTCTCCACTACCACTTTATTTCTTTGCCTCTCCTACTGCTCTCCTAAGTCCTCTTGCAATAAGTCCTAGCTGTCATCTTACCCATATGCTAAAGTTCTCTATATTGGAGACTTCAGTGTACACCATACAGAGTGGCTTCATTCTTTTTTTCACTAATGTGGGAGGAAGTAAGAACCTTGCTTTCTCTGTTACTCATTATCTGAAGCAGATGATCAAACATCCTTTCGTGTTCCCAATCACCATGACCATGCAGCAAACACTCATGACCTATTCTTTTCTTCTAATCCTTCAAACTATTCATATTCTGTACATTCCCCTCTTGGTAAATCTGATCAATCTTTGATCTCAATCTCTTCCATTATCGCTCCCCCTTCATCAATACTTCCTTCTCAGCACCAGATTTGGCACTTGGAGCTTACCCAATATGATGATTTGCATAACTTTCTCTTTTGACTTCCCACGGGATGACTACTGCTTTCGGGATTGCAACCTCAATCAGGTGGCCCTAAAAGTTGGTGAAATCATAACTTTGGGAATGGAGGGATTCATTCCCTCCTCTATTAAAACTTTTTCTTCCCCTAATTCTTGGTCTGACCGTGACTGCTCCATGGTTACTCAGGACAGGGATCAGGCATACCGTATGGATCAAGTCTCTCCTTCCGATTTAACTTGCTCTGCTTTTGTTACTGCTAGGCATTTCTGCTCTGCTCAGATTCGAAAGTTCAAAGATTCTGGTCCTTAGCCTATAAAACCTCTCTAAATACTTCTGTAACTTAAGCTTTACCCTTCTCATTCTTCCTGATGGTTCTATAGCTTGCTCTCCCAATGATAAAGCCACTCTCTTTGGTTCTCATTTTTTTGTCAACTCTTTCGTAAGCTATTCCAGCACACCTGTTCCTCCTACTTTACCCCTCTCTAACCCTTGGCCCTCCCTTATTCTTTCTTCTCGCAAAGTTCATACGGTTCTTCACTTTCTAAAGATGAACAAGGCATCCGGACCCTATGGTATTCTGGCAAGGTTCCCTAAGGAGTTTGCAGATGAATTGGATCCCATGCTATGTCATCTTTTCTGCCTCATTCTTTCAACCAGTATCTAGTTAAGCCTATTCCTGAGAAGGGTAAGTACTCCATTCCTCCCAACTTCTAACCTATTGCCCTACCCTCTGTTATCATTCAAGTATTCGAAACTTTGCTCAATTTTCACTTCTTGAAATATCTTGAAACATCAAACTCAGCTCTACAGAGTTGCCAAGTTGTATATCTCTCCCACCGACGAGGGCTGTGTAACACTCGCCAAGCAGCCTCGTCTCACAAGTAATGTGTAGAGATTTGTAGCTCGCGGATTCGTTGTTGCAGCAATTGGTTCTTCCATCCATCTCCAGCTTCAGGAACTCTCTTCCTCATATCTGTCTTAATTCTAATTACCTACCTTCCTTCAAGAAGATATCGTTATGTAAGGTCCTAATCCTACCACATTCCTATGTTTTCATTACTTCGACTATTTTCCCAGCCTGTCTTATTCCTATTGTGTGTCATTCTCTTATTTCTGCCTTAACCTTAAACTTCTACTTTTTCTTCATTTCAATCTTGTCTTGGTGCCCGGGCCTGCTGAGGGCAATTTTCTTGCCCGTCTTGGGATTACACTCATAAAAAAAAATGACCATAACTAGTGAAAACGTACTATATTAAATTATTTAATAAGTAGACGTTGCATAATTAATCTTTAGGCCAAGATACATAGCAGTAGTAAGAGGATGCATATTATTATAGACTTAACTGTATTCTGCACACACCAGAAGAAAAAGAACTTACCTGTATCTCCTCGTTAAGCATGACCTGCTACAAGATGACCATCGCGACCATCTTGTGTAAAACATGGAATTATAATTAAGTAGAACTCGCATATCATTTTTTGGTGGTTGACGACTGAATTCTTCCGGTCTGATGATATGAAATGGTCTTTGGCCTGTACATCGGCCTCCCCGGCAACTCCTTTCCTCCTGCTCGTTGTAGAAGATTTTAACATGAAGAGGAAAATCTTTACAAGAAAAAAATTGCCAGAAATTGTCATTCACGTGTACTGATTCTATCTATCTATCCCTAAACACAAGCAGAGTCAAAGCACTAAAACCCTGATTCTTCGTGGGAGGAATATTTGAAAAAGGGGATTCACTCTCCTCTCACTCTGCCATATTAAGTCAAGTTTTAGGGCACACAGAGGAACAAGATGGTGTTATTCTTGTGGTGTAAGATAAAAACAATGGCTATTAGAACACAGTCTTCTCAACTCCTGATTTGGATACCGACATTGTGGCGCTGTGGTAACGTCTGGGGTTGGTGATATACCGGCCATAGGTTCGATCCTGGCCCTTGTTGGATTAACTTTCACTATCTCATGTCGTTGCCCATTAAACTGGGTAATTAACTGGGGGCGGGTAATTTCCTATAGATGTAGCTGATTATTCAGCCAATGCCTGGAGATCAATGGGTCCATGTGAATGGAGAGAGGGCTTGGGCCCCTGCTATGTGGTAGGAATGTAGTCGAGGTCTGTTCTATCATTGTCCCTTGGTTCTGACATTCATTAGAGAAGTTTAACCCAAACTCAATAGAACTGCAGGAGGCTAGTTAATGTAGGTGGTATCTAGTCACTCATCACCCATGCAGTAACAACATCTTAAATCCATAAAACTTACCCTAACTAGCCAGCTAAAATAAATAAAAAAAAAATTATATATATATATATATATATATATATATATATATATATATATATATATATATATATATATATATGATAGACAAAGGAATACAAACGTTAGTTATATAACTATAAAACAAAATTATTTTGCAAAACAGATTTTGAAAAATCATGGAAGTTCAAACACACCTCATTATTCATCTAGATAAAAAAAAAATTCCTGAATAAACTGAGAGTCCAAACATAACCAGCAGTTTACAAGTAAAAATGTATATTTAAGATTGAGTTCTTACTTTGAAGAGCATACCGGCATTTATTAGTAGCAGCTTTCAATATTATGTCATCTTCCTTCTACTGAGGATTAATTGCTATATATAAAACATACAAAATATATCAAGTAACAAAAACGAGAGATCAAAATTTACAAAAAAAATACATCCACTACTACGTAATACTTTTCATCTACATAAAAAATTAAGTTCTTAGCTAGAGGCTCAAAACAGAACCAATCTAAGCCTCACTGCAAACTCTTAAATATCACACGTGTATAAAATTATTTGCCCTGTTACTGTAAAGAATAACAACGTATAACTTACACATCTCTTCATATTGAAGAAAAAGTATGTTTTCAAATGAAGTTTACAATAAAACTATCCCGTGTCCCAAGCTTCAGCTCTCAGAGGAAGGTCTCAGTGCGATCTACAAGCTATAAAGGGCGGTTTACACGGTCAAACGGCTCGTCGAACGCGGTTCGACAGACAAGTGTTTGAAGTGATGTTCGAACATATGAACGGGGTATTTGGTTATCGAACACGTTTGTCGAACGTGTTCGACAACCAAATACCCCGTTCACACGTTCGAACATCACTTCAAACACTTGTCTGTCGAACCGCGTTCGACGAACCGTTTGACCGTGTAAACCCCCCTTAAGGGTACCTCTTACTTATAATCAATAAATAAGAATGAACGGGAACCGTGGTAGCGAAGTGGTTAGAGCACTCGATTTGGGAAGTGACAAACCCTCGTTCGAGCCCACAACGGGGTGTTAGGAAGGGAATCCAGCCTTTATTCCCCACCTACAATCTGCAGGTGTCCACCCCATTCGAATGGGGATTAAGAGACACACTTAATAAGTTAAACAAGGCATAAATAAAAATAGTGCCTACAATTCCAGCCCTCTTACCTTTAACATGGCACTCCCACACACAGCTGGCACTCTGCAAGTCCTTCTTCTTCTCTGCTTGCATCTCCTGGAGCATTTGGACCAGTTCGTCCAGGGATTATACAATCCTCCTCCTAGTTCGACTAGATCATAACTGAAGCTATGGCTACCTGGTACAGGCAGCGTTGTCGTTGTTTTGGATCTACCTCCTTCAAGAAGATATTATATATATATATATATATATATATATATATATATATATATATATATATATATATATATATATATATATATATATATATACATATATATATATATATATATATATATATATATATATATATATATATATATATATATATATATATATATATATATATATATAGAGAGAGAGAGAGAGAGAGAGAGAGAGAGAATTAATATTGTATTCACTGCTAGATGAACAGTAGTGAAATACTACTCCTATTTTTATGAGCCTCACACCAGCTAACTTATCTTGCACATGCATTTTTTCTCGCCTGAGCTTAAGTGGTTCTTGCATTGTTCTCATTATACCAGCTGAGTTACCAGGAGCGCCGATATAACAGACTCTACTACTGTCCCATTCCCTTCCACACCCTTAGCAGAAATAGGTGAACAATTCAGTTTTTCGAACAGAAACAAATAGGCTCGAGCTCGGCTCCTTTGGTATGGCAGATCAGTCATTAACCCACTGAGCCACAAATGATTCTTTTGTAGAAAAACAAAGGATGAAGAATGAACGAAAAAGGAAAAGACAACAAAGTTTGAATACATACTCGGCTTTACGGTACCCTTATCTTGTCATTATATTATTATTATTATTATTATTATTATTATTATTATTATTATTATTATTATTATTATTGTTATTATAATTAATATTATTATTAATAGTATTATTATTATAATTGTTATTATAATTATAATTATTATTATTATTATTATTATTATTTCTTACATCTGCAAGCACAGTAAACTGGGACGGGTGGATGTCGAGGGGTTTACAAGCTATGAAGTGGTGGAGGTAAACTAGCTGTGTCTGTCGGGTCTCACGACAGAATAAGGTTGCCACTTGGGTTGTGCATTATCCAAGCAAGGTGGATGGGATTTGGGATTGTTCATCTTTTCAAAGTACTACCTAAGATTTATCTTACTGGGCAAGATATTTTAAGGGTATTATATACTGACATTGATTAGATTTTACAAGTTTTGTGCGGATTTGTAAAGTTATAATGGCTACAACTATAATTTTACTGTTGCTGCAAATATTTAAAATACTGATACCAATTAGCAAAAAAAATTTAATTCATTATTCTATAAAGTTTAGATTAAGACCAAAGACAAAAAGAAACAAAAAAAATAAAATTAAATAGAGTTGAAAACTACAACCTCCAACTAAAATAAAACTGAATTCAAACTGAAGGTCAGTTTTTAGACCTTGAGAAACAAAACCTTTAAAAGCCATAGGATTCAAGTTTATGACCAGCAACTGCATTCTATTTGCAAATCATTTTTTTTTTTACCTTGAGAAACAAAACCTTTAGAAGCTATATAATGCAATTTATGGCCAGCAACTGCATGGTAGAAGACTATGTTACATAAAAGCTGTCTATGGAAGTTCAAGGTAGAAGCAATAAAAAGTAGGTTCCTCAGCTCCAACATGTGTCTCCACCTTATTCGAAATGGGATTAATAGAAACAGTATGGCAAATAACAACAACAACTTTAGACTGTAGTCGCCTTTAACATATTTCAGTGAATTGCAACTATCAATTAGACGACTCAGCCTGACAATTGTCATTTACCTACATATAGCCCTTTTGAAGAGGGAGAAGCTCGTGGATCATATGTAAAATATCTAAGTCCGCGA
>JAXCGZ010015664.1:52500-55901 GCA_037179515.1 Halocaridina rubra | reverse complement strand
AAGCAAGCAACAGCAGCAGCAGCAAGCAGTAGAAGTAGTAGCAATAATAGTAGTAGTAGCAGAAGTATAACTAATAACTACAGAAAAATTATTTGACTATCCTTCACCAATGAAATATGAAGTAGCAAGTATAATACTCAAATGTCAGCTTCAATAATAATAATAATAATAATAATAATAATAATTATAATAATAATAATAATAATAATAATAATAATAATAATAATAATAATACTGTATGATTGGAGTTTTGAGACTGCGGCTATATCAAAAGTTACTGTACAACAAGTAACCTTGGAAGAGTGAAAAATGAGCAAGGGAGCACACACCTGTCCAAACGCAATTGTGAACACCTGTTCTCAAACAATGACCGCATATTTCCATATAAGGTGGTGGATTTGAACTGCATAGCTCACTGTTAGGGCGTGGTTGTCAGCAGTGGCTTGTACCTCCCGTAGCGTTCGACATCCGAGGCAAGCAATCGGAAATCGAGTTGCAACTACGGTTGACAACCCGGAACTGAGTCTCAACCACGGCTAACAAATCGAGAGCTGGTTTTCATCCACGATTAACAACTCGAAAACTTGATTCTTAGCTGACAAAACTCTTCAGCCGAGACGAATAAGTCCCGAACTCTAATTTCTGGCATTTAAATTCAGCTCTCAGGTGCTGAAAATTTTCCATTTTTTTTCGGTCTCTAGACTTGAAATATTGCCAACAATCGTCAGCGTGACAACATGAGGGCTTGGTTGTTATATCTTCTTTGTTTCCTAACTGCAGTAGCTCTTGCTGAGAAGGTATGTTTTTAATGTAATTTCCTAAGAACGACTTATGCTAACCCACCAAACAAAATCTACTTTCATAACATTGAAGCTGTTAATAAAAATAGGTATTTTAAGGCACTACGGTTTTACTTTCATATTTGAGTTTCACACAGTCAGATTATATTAAAAAAAGAAGAAAAATAACGGGGAAAAAGTTTATGTAATAAGATTCTGTAATAACAGAGAGTATTCGAAATTGAAGCTACAAATATTGTAAATATCGATGCCATGATAATAATATCATAACCATCATACGAAGACACGAGAGAGATAGAGTAATTTTTTTTTATTGTGTGCAACAGCACATAATACACTTAGAAACAGATGAAAAGTTTCTGACCCTATTCTGCACAAGCAATACATGTAGAGCAGCTTTTCAACCATAAAAGCTAATGTTTGCAGTTCCAAATACAAAACTGCAGCAAACATTTTCTGTTTACTAAAAGGTTTTCAACTGCAGTTACGAGTTTCATTCAGTCTAATAGTAATTCTGCCCTGAAGGCAGGAATTGTCAGGTTTGCTCTTTTTCCCCAGAGTGAGTCTGTCTTTTTTATGCTCAAATGTCTGACAAGCCTGGCACTGACAGAGTTTTGAAGTTGAAAAATAGGAATTATAGTAACAGGTTTACCTTAGGTGAATGGACTACAATATGTATGCCAGACAAATAACATATATCAGCTAATAGATTTTTCCAGCAACGCACAGTTTCGTTAGTGGGGAAAAACTGCCGATACTTATTAATGTCTTGAAGTTTCTTGTTACCTATTTATGTAGACTCGGGTTTTGGCATACTATTTTATAGCTCAAACTAAACCTCTGTTATCCAGCATCATTAAAATATTTTTTTTTAAAGAAGTCTTGCAACAATTTACCACTTCTCAGCTATTGGTGTAAAAATCATTAGAAGGTACTGCTTTAAAAAAAAAAATATCACCAGCTCTCCTGAATCACAATTCCAATGTATTTCTGCTTTTATATATTACCTTGCTTGACAAAGTTAGTTTGGTTGAAAAGTTGTGCCTTTACCCTCAAAAAAGCTAATAACATTTTCATTCCCAGGACTGCAAAACAGGTGGGGGGAAGTGTATCAACACTACCAGAAGAGAGTGCAAAGGTGTGATTGCAAAGAATCTCGAATGCAAAGGAAAGAAGGAATGCTGCATAGCCAAAGGTTAGTCAGATGGCGATCTTATAGGGCTCTTTAGAGTATAAGTTTCTCTTGGCGTAATTATAGCATGCTCTTCTTATTCACAGATATTTATTACAATTTTTTTTTTTTTTGGTACATTCTCATATGCCAACATTGTATTTGGAAAGTATTCTGTTAAATACAAACCTTGTTATGCATAAATTTTAACATTCAAAATAGTTACCAATCTATTTATCTAATTATATATTAAACTATCGATTAATCTATCTATTTTTCTCAGCAATCTATCTATTTATATCTCCATACACCCATCCCTCACTCTATCTATCTACCTATTTATCAAACAAACTGACAAATACTATTCATTGGTGATTAATTTTTGAAATTTTAATGCAAAAATCTATATATACTGTAATACAGTTATATACACAGTTAAGCAATAAAGAAATATCTATCTAATTATCAGTTGGTCGACATATATATATATATATATATATATATATATATATATATATATATATATATATATATATATATATATATATATATATATATATATATATATATATATATATATATATATATATATATATATATATATATATATATATATATATATATATATATATATATATATATATATATATCATAATCTAATTATTCTTTTGATATAATGCGAGCAGGTAGTGGTGTCCGAAAGGTCGTTGGAGACAAAGATCCCGGGGAGAGGCCAAATGGAGGCCCGACTGGCAAAAGAAAAGGCAATGGAAAAGGGAAAGGCAATGGAAAAGGAAAGGGCAAAGGAAAAGGAAAGGGCAAAGGAAAAGGAAAGGGCAATGGAAAAGGAAAGGGTAATGGAAAAGGAAAGGGCAATGGAAAAGGAAAGGACAAAATAAAAGGAAAGGGCAAGTATCCAAATCAGGTAAAGAGCGACAAAAATAATCGGAATGACAAAGGGAAAAAGGATGGAAAAAAGAAACATAAAGTCACCAACGAACCACCGAGAGCCGAGGGCCGACAGGGAAAGAGAAAAGGTAAGACTTGAGAGAGAGAGAGAGAGAGAGAGAGAGAGAGAGAGAGAGAGAGAGAGAGAGAGAGAGAGAGAGAGAGAGAGAGAGAGAGAGAGAGAGAGAGAGAGAGAGATGATTATGCTCTCATAAATGTTATATAAACGAGACATCTTTTGTGTTTATATCTATTTTTTATTTCAAGTACATCGAATCATGTCTACTGCCCCGTCTCATTGACGAAAGAATTTTTTTTAATATTGAAATAAGCAACAGTTTTAATTTTTGCAATATGTACGAATACACGTATATACGTTAGTTCGGTGTTTCTTTGATTATTCACAGGACATATCTGAAAGTCAAACATTTGCATAACTCTCCACTAGCTTGAAGCCCTTGGCATAATTGGTGTCACGTTTG
>JAXCGZ010015664.1:7500-47500 GCA_037179515.1 Halocaridina rubra | reverse complement strand
CTTTATGATAAGAATAAGTGTGATTAAATCGATTGGGTGCGGTCTAAAATTATTGATAATATTTCTTTCAGCTGGAGGCTGGCAATTATGTGGTTGATTAATAATCAAGTCATTATTATCTTGGGACTTTTCATATGTGGACTTACCTATTTCAGCAAAATACTTATTAAAATCATTCACTCGCTTTTCCACATTATCACTGAGAAGGTCAGAATTTTCTAAGATTTCCTTATTTGCAGGGATTATTCTTTTTATAACATTCCAAGTTCCTTTGATATTTCCCTTATATTTTGAAAATTCTTCCCTGAAATGATTTTTCTTCTTTTCGGACAACATTGTTTTAGTAAGGTTTCTTTCTCTTCTATAGGCTCTTTCCATCTCGGAGTTTTGTCTATCAGATTTAAATTGCCTTTGGAGGTCATCTCTCTTTTTCATTTGCTCTTTTAACTGAGAGTCAATCCACGGGGCAGGAGGGCGTGTCATGACTTTGGTTGTAAGAGGGGCACATTCATTTAAACATCTCGTAAAAACATCAGTAAAAGTAGAAACTTGATAATTTACACAATCTGTAGTTAGTATTGAATTTAAGATGTTGTATTCATTAAGAAGAGTGTCGCAGAAACAATTTTGAGAATAATTCTCAAGAGATCGGAAAGTTTTAACAATTGGCGGTCTCTTTTCCTTCCTGACATTAACTGTAGCTATTAGAAGCTCGTGGTCTCCTACAGGACAAGGTAAGACATCGTGGTGAACTATAAAACTAGGTGTATTGGTAATTATAAGATCAATTATGCTGGAGGAATTAGCGGTGATACGGGTTGCTTTATTCACAAGCTGATTTAAGTGGAGGGATTGAATTAATTTCCCCATTTTATTATTAGGAAGAAGGAGATTATCATTGAAGTCGCCTATAATAATGAGAGGTTTGCCCCTCAAACAGACCGACCGAAATACCTCGGAGATGTAATCAAAGGTGTCGTTGAGTGCATGTGGGTGTCTATATACACATCCCAGGATGAATGAAGGGGATTTCCTACTCTGAACAGTCAACCAAATGTCTTCGAGATGAGGAGGTCGCTCGACTTCAGGGGTCTTTAATAGGGAGACCGTTAGATGATTTCTTACATACACCCCCACACCCCCACCCCTACCGCCATCAAATCGATAAAAAGAATACTCAGGTATAGCAACAAAACCAGACTGCATATTTGCTTGGAGCCAAGTTTCACAAACACACATTATATCCACGTTATTTTCTCTGATCATTAGTGCAATATTTTCGAAATTACCCAGAAGTGATTGTGCATTGATGTGTTGTATGTTTATGAACTGTTTATAGATATATAGATATATAGATAGATAGATAGATAGATAGATAGATAGATAGAGAGAGATTTATAGATATATAGATAGATAGATAGACAGACAGATAGATAGATAGATAGATAGATAGATAGATAGATAGATAGAGAGAGAGAGAGAGAGAGAGAGAGAGAGAGAGAGAGAGAGAGAGAGAGAGAGAGAGAGAGAGAGAGAGAGAGAGAGAGAGAGAGAGAGAGAGAGGAAAACTGGTACACAACCTATAGTATAGGCATAATATTTGCTCTAAATACACCGTATTTATATATATACACTTTAATGCTATAAAGATTACTAGGCTGAATTTGGAATAGGAAAAACCTCGAGATTAAAATTTCTCTCTTGTTGACAGAGAATAAGAGTAAATGTAAGACCAAGAGGAAATGCAAGGACAATGGCGGCAAATGCCAACCCAAGAAAAAATCTTGCGATGGCGTCAAAAGGAATAAGTTTTGTCGAGGAAAGAAAAATTGTGTCTGTTGCGCCCGTAAGTATCGTGTTGGAAAGATAAACTTATCATTATCATATTTCGACTTATTAAACTTATCATTATCATATTTCGACTTATTAAACTTATCATTATCATATTTCGACTTATTAAACTTATCATTATCATATTTCGACTTATTAAACTTATCATTATCATATTTCGACTTATTAAACTTATCATTATCATATTTCGACTTATTAAACTTATCATTATCATATTTCGACTTATTAAACTTATTATTATCATATTTCGACTTATTAAACTTATCATTATCATATTTCGACTTATTAAGCTTATCATTATCATATTTCGACTTATTAAACTTATCATTATCATATTTCGACTTATTAAACTTATCATCATCATATTTCGACTTATTAAACTTATCATTATCATATTTCGACTTATCTTTCCCAGATAAGGTGTTCTTCAAAATCTTTCCTTGTCATTCTTTGTAAATCTTTATTCTATATAAATTATATTTCTCTTTTCTCATTCAAAGTTAAGATGACTAGCAGATTAATTTAATAACGTAAGCATAAATAAATATAAATTGAATTAAATTAAATACAAAATTAACAAAATATTTTTATAAAAAAAACACACACATATATATATATATATATATATATATATATATATATATATATATATATATATATATATATATATATATATATATATATATATATATATATATATATATATATATATGTAAATAAAACTACATTAATCTGCATAATGAATGCAGACTGTGGCAGCTAAGTGGTAAAGCCTGGTTACCGAAGAGTGTTCGGGGAAGGCACACGACTTAATTCTCCCATTCTAACATGATTATTCATCCCCATTCGAATGGAGGCTATCTGAGATACATACATAACGAAAAAAAAATTATTCATACGAAGCTGGACACATATTTTCGCAAAAGAAAGAAAAATAGCTGCATATATTGCATTTTGCATATGTTAAGCATGCCCTGCATCCTTAACTCTATAATTAAAAAAAATTACCTCTTTCATGAGTCTTAAGTTTAGAAGAAGGCGCCTACAAGGCTAGCAAGCGCTTCTTAACAGTCTTTATGCTTTCACACTAATACATCCCACAAGAATCGGTGAGAATGGGCGGAATAAGATGAAGACTTGCTCTCCCATTCCGTTTAACCTGGTGGCTTAATGGCGAAATATATGAAAAAAAAAAAAATGTTTTGGGGAGGTACAGATTTTTTAAAAAATGCAAAAATATAACGTCCGACTTCTAGTAAACTTTTTCTTCTTCATAGCTTGCTGGAGAACCAAGGCTTGCAAAGCTGTGAATGGAGTGTGCCAGGAAGCATCTGAGGCATGTGCTGGCGCAACAATGTCTTCTGGATGCAAAGGCCCTGACTGCGTATGCTGTTACAGTAAGTTAAAATCAGCCACAAACATATTCCATAACATTACAATTAGACACATACAGAGCTCTGGTATTATTATTATTATTAAGACCTCTGAAAATACTCGCATACACTGTATAATCCTTATTGCTAAAGTTACAAGAATAATTGGAGTAAAAATGATACAGTCATAGGGTAATGCTATTAACTTATTTTGTTCTGACAGTTCCTGATACAAGTGATACAACATTAACAAGTACAGTGACGCCAAACAAAGAATCAACAACTACAGGACAAACTGGACCAACAAATCCACCAACAACCATCACTACAATTCAACCTGATTCCACAATCACAACAACACCTTCTACTTCTACAACCACAGTAACAAATGTGGGACCAACAGGCTCTACAGGACCTACAACAGTTGTAATTGGACCAACCACGACTCAAGGAAGTACCATGCTTCCAACAACAACAAAAGCACCAACCACAAACACCGTTGTAACCACGACAACTGGTGCATCTACAACTATAACGGTCACTGGTTCTGTCACAACCACTGGAGGAACAGCTTCGGTAACGACAACAGCTCAAGGAACTACAAGTACGACTGCCCCTGCAGCATCAGATACTACCACTGGACCAACAACTGGTTCAGTTACCACAGCCACACCTGTTTCTGCAACGACAACAAACACAGGTTCTGTAGCAACCACAACAACTGCAAGTGCACCCTCAACAACTTCTGGTACAGGAACTTCAGCTCCTTCGGCCACCACAACAACAACAGTTCCAGTTTCTACAACAACTGCGTCGGTGACATCCGACACAACTACTGCAGCAGCTTCCACTACACTAGGCCCTACAACAACACAAGCGTCGACTTCGGTGACAACCACCACAACAGGTCCTTCGGTATCCACTACGACTGGTCCAACAACTACTACTACAACTGGCCCATCTACTTCTACTACTACTGGTCCAACTACTACTACTGGCCCAACATCTTCCACTACAACAGGTCCGACAACTACATCCGAATCAACCAGCAGTACATAAATTCAGGTTCTGGTTAACCAATGAATATTGTAGAGGTTGGGACCCTGTTCTATGATCTTGCCAAAAGTGAGTGTTCACTTTACCCATGGGAATAAAGAATCTTGCACAGCATTATAATCCGTTTCTCATTGACCAAATTGGTATGTTAATTTCATTATCATATTTATGCTGCCCAAGATATGCATTTACTACCAACAAAGAGAGCTTGGCAGAGGCTAAAATTCAGAGCAATTTATCTGTACTACAACAAATATTCAGATCCTTCAGTTACTTCACTATGAGAAAATATTTTCAGGATTATAAGATTTGCCATTATACTCAAGTGATTCATTAAGCTGCATCCTAACATACATACAGAATGCATACGTAGAAAATTATTCTCAGTATTCCTAAGTATATATATATATATATATATATATATATATATATATATATATATATATATATATATATATATATATATATATGTGTGTGTGTGTGTGTGTGTGTGTGTGTGTGTGTGTGTGTGTGTGTGTGTGTGTGTGTGTGTGATTACCTAATTGTGTTTACGGGAAAGAGCCCAAAGCTCGTATCTTCCCGTCTCCTGATCGGTTCCATTTTTAGACTTAGTGATACTTATCATACCTGTCCTTAAAACTATGGATTGAGGTAGCATTAACTACCTCCTCGCTTAGCGAATTCCAATTATCAACTACTCTTACACTGAAAAAGTATTTCCTTACATCCTGCAAACAAGTTTTCTTCCGAAGCTTCAAACTATGACCTCTAGTTCTAGAGCCAGCCATATCGAAATATCGATCCCTATCCACTCTATCATAACCATGAAGGAATTTAAAGACTGTCACCATATCCCCCCTTACTCTTCTAGCTTCGAGTGATGGCAAGTCTAATTCCCTCAGCCTCTCATCATAACCGAGATTGCGTATTTCTGGCACCAGTTTCGTGGCATGTCTTTGAACTTTTTCAAGCTTAGCTATGTGCTTTTTCAAGTGCGGATTCCAAAAGGGGGCTGCATATTCGAGTTTTGGCCTCACATAGGTTACATAAATATTTCTGAACATTTCCTTGTCCATGTGCCTGAAGGCTACCCTTACATTTGATAAGAATGCATATGCTGCCCTTACTACGCCATTTATATGTATTTCTGGAGACAAATCTGCCAGTATGTTTACTCCTAGATCTCTCTCATTTTCTGTCTCCTGAAGTTGTACTCCAGCCACCGAGTAGTCAAGCTTGGGCCTTCTTGCACTTGTACCCATTCTCATTACCTTACATTTTGAGGTATTGAATTTCATTAGCCACTTTTCTGACCACTCATGCAGATTATTTAGATCCTCCTGAAGTTCTCTACCATTGTTCTCGTTTTTTACTTTCTTCACAATCTTTGCATCATCTGCAAACATATTCATGAATGAATTTACAGACTCTGGTAGGTCATTTACATATACAAGGAACAAAAGTGGCCCTAAAACTGAACCCTGTGGAACTCCACTACTAACTCTTCTCCATTCAGACACTGAGTGTCTTACTCTAACCCTCTGTTCCCTTCCTTCTAAGTAAGTTTTTATCCATTCCAAGACATTTCCACCTATTCTAGCCATTGATTGCAGCTTCCTAATAAGTCTCCCATGTGGAACAGTGTCAAACGCTTTCTGGAAGTCTAGGAATATGCAATCTGCCCAGCCCTCTCTTTCCTGTAAGATTTTGCTTACCTCATCATAAAATTCTAATAAGTTTGTTACTGTTGATCTTCCTTCTCTGAAGCCATGTTGCCTCACTGACAAAAAGTTGAAGGATTCCAAGTGAAGAGAGATATGTTTCCTTAGTAGTTTCTCCATAAGTTTGCAAACTATGCTGGTCAAGGAAACTGGTCTATAGTTCAGAGCCGTATCCCTCCTTCCCTTTTTGAAGATAGGTATCACATTTGCTTGTTTCCAGCATCTTGGAATCTCCCTCGACTCCAATGACTCCTTAAATATGATACTTAGTGCCACTGATATTGTGTTTGCGCATTTTTTAAGCACATGAGGGGATATGTCATCAGGACCTGTAGCTTTATGAACATCTAAATCCATCAGCGCTTTGCATACCTCTGTGGCTGTAAGGTTGATGTTCTCTAATACCGGCCCTTGAGCTTCTATCACTGCAATCTGAGGGGGTGGGGTATTTTCTACTGTAAATACTGACTGGAACTCCTTGTTCAATTCTTTGCAGATCTCTTCGTCCGTCTCAGTGATGCTTCCATCCGCTCTCTTTAGCCTTAAAACCTGTTCTTTTACCTTCAGTTTTCCTCTGATAAAGCTGTGGAAAAGCTTGGGATTTTCTTTAGCCTTCCTGGTGATGTCCCTCTCATAATCTTTCTCTGCCTCTCTCCTTTTACTTAGGTAGTCATTTCTTGCTCTTTTGTAGGTTTGCCAGGCATTTATGTTTTTTCTCCTCCTATACCTTTTCCAGCATTTGTCTCTCCACTCCTTAGCTCTTTTACACCCATTATCGAACCATTTCTCTCTGGCATGAATTACACCTACTTTGGTGACAGGTATGCAGCAATCTACTATCTTCCCATATTTCTCACAAAAGATGTCATACATTTCTTGTACAGATTTGTTGTAAAATAAGGTTCTCCAGTCAATAACTGCAAAAAGCTCATTCATTTTGATGTAATCTCCTTTCTGATAGTTCCTCCTCATGTCCTCAGTGCCTCTACTCTCAGGAAGAATGTCTTCAATGATATACTCCATCAACAACACACAGTGTGTGTGTGTGTGTGTGTGTGTGTGTGTCTGGGGTACTGTGCGACAGGAGAATAGGGATTAAGATGAGGGGTAAAGTGCATAAGACAGTTGTGAGACCTGCGATGATGTATGGAGCAGAGACATGGGCAATAAAGAAGACACAAGAGAAAAAAAAATGGATGTGGCAGAGATGAGGATGTTGAGATGGATGTGTGGAGTGACAAGAAGCGATAAGATAAAAAACGAGGTAATTACAGGTACCTCAAAAGTTAAAGAAATATCAGATAAGATACAAGAAAGTAGACTAAGTTGGTATGGTCATGTCGTTAGGAGGGATGAACAGTATGTTGGGAGGAGGGTGATGGAAATGGATATACAGGGTAGGAGAAGGAAAGGGAGTCCAAAGCGTAGGTGGATGGAATGCATCAATGACGACCTGAGGTCTAAAGGTTTGTTGGGTGATGAGGTATGGGACAGAAACAAATGGAGAAAACTGGCCAGAAACATCGACCCCACATAAAAGTGGGAAAAGATGTAGACGAAGACGAATAAGTGTGTATGTATGTATGTATGCATGTAAGCTTAGTAAAAGTTGAAATAATAATAATAATAATAATAATAATAATAATAATAATAATAATAATAATAATAATAATAATAATAATAATAATAATAATAATAATAATAATAATAATAATGAAAATAATAATGCCCTCTAATTAATAGGCCATGTAAAAGGAATTCTGCACTAAACAATTTAATATTTTTGTTGTTAGCAGCATTTTGATTATTACTTAGTCATTAGAAAATACTGAAACTGATAAGGGTAAGTTTTTTTTACAATTGCGCAAGTTTCAACTTGGAAACGTAAATATCATTTACGACAGTTTTCAAGGTAACATTCATTTACAAACATCAAACACCATAGGAAATAGTTATATATTACTATTTTTTAGGTTTGGTTAGGTAATCTTAGGTTGGGTTAGGTTAGTATATATTTCCGGACGGTTTTCAAGGTCATATTCAGTCTAAACACATCAAAATTCATTCGAAAAATATATTATTCGTTACTGAAAATATTTATCATAATCAGAGCTTTTCATAGCAAAATAAATAGAAAAATAAATAAATAAATATACAGATAAATATTAATAAAGAAATAAATAAACAATAAATGAATAAACATTAATAAATACATAATATAAAAAGAGAAGTTGGGGGCTACATATTATAAAGAAAACTTTAATTTCGATGTTCAACAAAGAAAAATGTTTCAGCGTAATTCTATGAGAGACTATATTATTCTTTACTTCTCTCTTTCTCTCTCTCTCTCTCTCTCTCTCTCTCTCTCTCTCTCTCTCTCTCTCTCTCTCTCTCTCTCTCTCTCTCTCTCTCTCTCTCTCATCACACACACACACACACACACACACACACACACACACACACACACACACACACACACACACACACACACACACACAAACACACACACACACACACACACACACACACACTAAGTCTAAAAATGGAAGCGATCAGGAGACGGGAAGATACGAGCTTTGGGCTCTTTCCCGTAAACACAATTAGGTAATCACAATTAGGTAATCACACTCGGTGTCTGAATGGAGAAGAGTTAGTAGTGGAGTTCCACAGGGTTCAGTTTTAGGGCCACTTTTGTTCCTTGTATATGTAAATGACCTACCAGAGACTGTAAATTCATTCATGAATATGTTTGCAGATGATGCAAAGATTGTGAAGAAAGTAAAAAACGAGAACAATGGTAGAGAACTTCAGGAGGATCTAAATAATCTGCATGAGTGGTCAGAAAAGTGGCTAATGAAATTCAATACCTCAAAATGTAAGGTAATGAGAATGGGTACAAGTGCAAGAAGGCCCAAGCTTGACTACTCGGTGGCTGGAGTACAGCTTCAGGAGACAGAAAATGAGAGAGATCTAGGAGTAAACATATTGGCAGATTTGTCTCCAGAAATACATATAAATGGCGTAGTAAGGGCAGCATATGCATTCTTATCAAATGTAAGGGTAGCCTTCAGGCACATGGACAAGGAAATGTTCAGAAATATTTATGTAACCTATGTGAGGCCAAAACTCGAATATGCAGCCTCCTTTTGGAATCCGCACTTGAAAAAGCACATAGCTAAGCTTGAAAAAGTTCAAAGACATGCCACGAAACTGGTGCCAGAAATACGCAATCTCGGTTATGATGAGAGGCTGAGGGAATTAGACTTGCCATCACTCGAAGCTAGAAGAGTAAGGGGGGATATGGTGACAGTCTTTAAATTCCTTCATGGTTATGATAGAGTGGATAGGGATCGATATTTCGATATGGCTGGCTCTAGAACTAGAGGTCATAGTTTGAAGCTTCGGAAGAAAACTTGTTTGCAGGATGTAAGGAAATACTTTTTCAGTGTAAGAGTAGTTGATAATTGGAATTCGCTAAGCGAGGAGGTAGTTAATGCTACCTCAATCCATAGTTTTAAGGACAGGTATGATAAGTATCACTAAGTCTAAAAATGGAACCGATCAGGAGACGGGAAGATACGAGCTTTGGGCTCTTTCCCGTAAACACAATTAGGTAATCACAATTAGGTAATCACACACACACACACACATTGAACAGTTCAGAAAAGAGTTCCAGGAGCTGAATATGGAAAATGATGCCATGAAAACGTCCTTTGCTGATGCACTAAAGGGGAATGTGGCAGTAAAAGAGGCTGTAAAGGTGGTGGCACTGGAAAACATACAAACAGTTGACTATAAAGAGACAGTAATCGAAAAAATGAAAGACGTTGTGATGGAAAGGGCAAACCCACTCATCAGACAGGCACTTGATAAGGAGAAGACAGTGGTAATCTCAGGCATAAGTGAATCCCAGGAGCCAACATGGCAGGGGAGACTTGAAGAAAATAAAGCTAACGTTGTAGACCTGATAAGAAAGCTTGGAGTAGTATGTGGTCCTGAGGATATTGTAAACATACACCAACTAGGTAAATATTCGAGGGAAGGAAAGCCGAGACCAACAAATGTAACCTTTGAGAGAGGGGAAACATGTAGGGAAATATTGTTGAGAAAAAAAAGTCTAAAAGACCTTTAAGAATGCAAAGAAGTGTTCATTAGACGATACAGAACACAGGAAGAGATGGGAAAGATCAAAAACTTGTTGCAAGAGGCAAGAAGGTTAAATGATGAAAGAAATGAAGAAGAGAAGAAAAATTTTCGTTACAGAATACTTCCAGACAAAGGGGAGATAAAGAAGATAATGACAGAAGATCAGGGGATGGGGCCTCATTAAGATTGTTATACACAAATGCTGATGGATTAGCTGGTAAGGCAGTAGAATTAAAAGATAGGATTCACAACAGTAAGGCAGATATAGTAGCAATTACAGAGACTAAGTTGAGTGAGGACATAAACAGTGTCACAGTTTTTCGTAAGGGCTTCAGAATACTAAGGGTCGAAAGATCTGAGAGGACTGGTGGAGGGATAGCACTGCTCATAAGTGAGAGGATTCAAGTTGAAGAAATAAACTTGGCTATAGAAAGTGAGTTCAGGGAATTTCTTGTTGCTCGCATAAATACTGGGTCAGAGAGCATTATAATAACTGTTGTATGCAACCCACCAAGGAACCAAAATAGGCTTGAAATTTATGAGGAAAGTCATATAGGTACGATTGAAGTCATAAACTCAGTTGTTAACATGGCGCGGGAGAAAAAATGTAGGATTTTGATTATGGGAGACTTTAATCATAAAGAGATAGATTGGATAAATCTTGACCCACACAGTGGTGAGGACTCATTTGGGGCAAGATTCCTAGATTGCGTACAAGGGAATTTCCTACACCAACATGTAATGGAACCAACAAGAGCCAGGGGTGGGGATGAGCCATCACTACTTGATCTGGTGTTCACAGATAATGTGTTGGATATTGAAAATATTGAGTATGAACCACCAATTGGAAAGAGTGACCACTGTGTGTTGTTGATGGAGTATATCATTGAAGACATTCTTCCTGAGAGTAGAGGCACTGAGGACATGAGGAGGAACTATCCGAAAGGAGATTACATCAAAATGAATGAGCTTTTTGCAGTTATTGACTGGAGAACCTTATTTTACAATAAATCTGTACAAGAAATGTATGACATCTTTTGTGAGAAATATGGGAAGATAGTAGATTGCTGCATACCTGTCACCAAAGTAGGTGTAATTCATGCCAGAGAGAAATGGTTCGATAATGGGTGTAAAAGAGCTAAGGAGTGGAGAGACAAATGCTGGAAAAGGTATAGGAGGAGAAAAAACATAAATGCCTGGCAAACCTACAAAAGAGCAAGAAATGACTACCTAAGAAAAAGGAGAGAGGCAGAGAGAGATTATGAGAGGGACATCACCAGGAAGGCTAAAGAAAATCCCAAGCTTTTCCACAGCTTTATCAGAGGAAAACTGAAGGTAAAAGAACAGGTTTTAAGGCTAAAGAGAGCGGATGGAAGCATCACTGAGACGGACGAAGAGATCTGCAAAGAATTGAACAAGGAGTTTCAGTCAGTATTTACAGTAGAAAATACCCCACCCCCTCAGATTGCAGTGATAGAAGCTCAAGGGCCGGTATTAGAGAACATCAACCTTACAGCCACAGAGGTATGCAAAGCGCTGATGGATTTAGATGTTCATAAAGCTACAGGTCCTGATGACATATCCCCTCATGTGCTTAAAAAATGCGCAAACACAATATCAGTGGCACTAAGTATCATATTTAAGGAGTCACTGGAGTCGGGGGAGATTCCAAGATGCTGGAAACAAGCAAATGTGATACCTATCTTCAAAAAGGGAAGGAGGGATACGGCTCTGAACTATAGACCAGTTTCCTTGACCAGCATAGTTTGCAAACTTATGGAGAAACTACTAAGGAAACATATCTCTCTTCACTTGGAATCCTTCAACTTTTTGTCAGTGAGGCAACATGGCTTCAGAGAAGGAAGATCAACAGTAACAAACTTATTAGAATTTTATGATGAGGTAAGCCAAATCTTACAGGAAAGAGAGGGCTGGGCAGATTGCATATTCCTAGACTTCCAGAAAGCGTTTGACACTGTTCCACATGAGAGACTTATTAGGAAGCTGCAATCAATGGCTAGAATAGGTGGAAATGTCTTGGAATGGATAAAAACTTACTTAGAAGGAAGGGAACAGAGGGTTAGAGTAAGACACTCAGTGTCTGAATGGAGAAGAGTTAGTAGTGGAGTTCCACAGGGTTCAGTTTTAGGGCCACTTTTGTTCCTTGTATATGTAAATGACCTACCAGAGTCTGTAAATTCATTCGTGAATATGTTTGCAGATGATGCAAAGATTGTGAAGAAAGTAAAAAACGAGAACAATGGTAGAGAACTTCAGGAGGATCTAAATAATCTGCATGAGTGGTCAGAAAAGTGGCTAATGAAATTCAATACCTCAAAATGTAAGGTAATGAGAATGGGTACAAGTGCAAGAAGGCCCAAGCTTGACTACTCGGTGGCTGGAGTACAACTTCAAGACAGAAAATGAGAGAGATCTAGGAGTAAACATACTGGCAGATTTGTCTCCAGAAATACATATAAATGGCGTAGTAAGGGCAGCATATGCATTCTTATCAAACGTAAGGGTAGCCTTCAGGCACATGGACAAGGAAATGTTCAGAAATATTTATGTAACCTATGTGAGGCCAAAACTCGAATATGCAGCCCCCTTTTGGAATCCGCACTTGAAAAAGCACATAGCTAAGCTTGAAAAAGTTCAAAGACATGCCACGAAACTGGTGCCAGAAATACGCAATCTCGGTTATGATGAGAGGCTGAGGGAATTAGACTTGCCATCACTCGAAGCTAGAAGAGTAAGGGGGGATATGGTGACAGTCTTTAAATTCCTTCATGGTTATGATAGAGTGGATAGGGATCGATATTTCGATATGGCTGGCTCTAGAACTAGAGGTCATAGTTTGAAGCTTCGTAAGAAAACTTGTTTGCAGGATGTAAGGAAATACTTTTTCAGTGTAAGAGTAGTTGATAATTGGAATTGGCTAAGCGAGGAGGTAGTTAATGCTATCTCAATCCATAGTTTTAAGGACAGGTATGATAAGTATCACTAAGTCTAAAAATGGAACCGATCAGGAGACGGGAAGATACGAGCTTTGGGCTCTTTCCCGTAAACACAATTAGGTAATCACAATTAGGTAATCACACACACACATTAGCTGGTAAGGCAGTAGAATTAAAAGATAGGATTCACAACAGTAAGGCAGATATAGTAGCAATTACAGAGACTAAGTTGAGTGAGGACATAAACAGTGTCACAGTTTTTCCTAAGGGCTTCAGAATACTAAGGGTCGAAAGATCTGAGAGGACTGGTGGAGGGATAGCACTGCTCATAAGTGAGAGGATTCAAGTTGAAGAAATAAACTTGGCTATAGAAAGTGAATTCAGGGAATTTCTTGTTGCTCGCATAAATACTGGGTCAGAGAGCATTATAATAACTGTTGTATACAACCCACCAAGGAACCAAAATAGGCTTGAAATTTATGAGGAAAGTCATATAGGTACGATTGAAGTCATAAACTCAGTTGTTAACATGGCGCGGGAGAAAAAATGTAGGATTTTGATTATGGGAGACTTTAATCATAAAGAGATAGATTGGATAAATCTTGACCCACACAGTGGTGAGGACTCATTTGGGGCAAGATTCCTAGATTGCGTACAAGGGAATTTCCTACACCAACATGTAATGGAACCAACAAGAGCCAGGGGTGGGGATGAGCCATCACTACTTGATCTGGTGTTCACAGATAATGTGTTGGATATTGAAAATATTGAGTATGAACCACCAATTGGAAAGAGTGACCACTGTGTGTTGTTGATGGAGTATATCATTGAAGACATTCTTCCTGAGAGTAGAGGCACTGAGGACATGAGGAGGAACTATCCGAAAGGAGATTACATCAAAATGAATGAGCTTTTTGCAGTTATTGACTGGAGAACCTTATTTTACAACAAATCTGTACAAGAAATGTATGACATCTTTTGTGAGAAATATGGGAAGATAGTAGATTGCTGCATACCTGTCACCAAAGTAGGTGTAATTCATGCCAGAGAGAAATGGTTCGATAATGGGTGTAAAAGAGCTAAGGAGTGGAGAGACAAATGCTGGAAAAGGTATAGGAGGAGAAAAAACATAAATGCCTGGCAAACCTACAAAAGAGCAAGAAATGACTACCTAAGTAAAAGGAGAGAGGCAGAGAGAGATTATGAGAGGGACATCACCAGGAAGGCTAAAGAAAATCCCAAGCTTTTCCACAGCTTTATCAGAGGAAAACTGAAGGTAAAAGAACAGGTTTTAAGGCTAAAGAGAGCGGATGGAAGCATCACTGAGACGGATGAAGAGATCTGCAAAGAATTGAACAAGGAGTTTCAGTCAGTATTTACAGTAGAAAATACCCCACCCCCTCAGATTGCAGTGATAGAAGCTCAAGGGCCGGTATTAGAGAACATCAACCTTACAGCCACAGAGGTATGCAAAGCGCTGATGGATTTAGATGTTCATAAAGCTACAGGTCCTGATGACATATCCCCTCATGTGCTTAAAAAATGCGCAAACACAATATCAGTGGCACTAAGTATCATATTTAAGGAGTCACTGGAGTCGGGGGAGATTCCAAGATGCTGGAAACAAGCAAATGTGATACCTATCTTCAAAAAGGGAAGGAGGGATATGGCTCTGAACTATAGACCAGTTTCCTTGACCAGCATAGTTTGCAAACTTATGGAGAAACTACTAAGGAAACATATCTCTCTTCACTTGGAATCCTTCAACTTTTTGTCAGTGAGGCAACATGGCTTCAGAGAAGGAAGATCAACAGTAACAAACTTATTAGAATTTTATGATGAGGTAAGCCAAATCTTACAGGAAAGAGAGGGCTGGGCAGATTGCATATTCCTAGACTTCCAGAAAGCGTTTGACACTGTTCCACATGAGAGACTTATTAGGAAGCTGCAATCAATGGCTAGAATAGGTGGAAATGTCTTGGAATGGATAAAAACTTACTTAGAAGGAAGGGAACAGAGGGTTAGAGTAAGACACTCAGTGTCTGAATGGAGAAGAGTTAGTAGTGGAGTTCCACAGGGTTCAGTTTTAGGGCCACTTTTGTTCCTTGTATATGTAAATGACCTACCAGAGTCTGTAAATTCATTCATGAATATGTTTGCAGATGATGCAAAGATTGTGAAGAAAGTAAAAAACGAGAACAATGGTAGAGAACTTCAGGAGGATCTAAATAATCTGCATGAGTGGTCAGAAAAGTGGCTAATGAAATTCAATACCTCAAAATGTAAGGTAATGAGAATGGGTACAAGTGCAAGAAGGCTCAAGCTTGACTACTCGGTGGCTGGAGTACAACTTCAAGAGACAGAAAATGAGAGAGATCTAGGAGTAAACATACTGGCAGATTTGTCTCCAGAAATACATATAAATGGCGTAGTAAGGGCAGCATATGCATTCTTATCAAATGTAAGGGTAGCCTTCAGGCACATGGACAAGGAAATGTTCAGAAATATTTATGTAACCTATGTGAGGCCAAAACTCGAATATGCAGCCCCCTTTTGGAATCCGCACTTGAAAAAGCACATAGCTAAGCTTGAAAAAGTTCAAAGACATGCCACGAAACTGGTGCCAGAAATACGCAATCTCGGTTATGATGAGAGGCTGAGGGAATTAGACTTGCCATCACTCGAAGCTAGAAGAGTAAGGAGGGATATGGTGACAGTCTTTAAATTCCTTCATGGTTATGATAGAGTGGATAGGGATCGATATTTCGATATGGCTGGCTCTAGAACTAGAGGTCATAGTTTGAAGCTTCGTAAGAAAACTTGTTTGCAGGATGTAAGGAAATACTTTTTCAGTGTAAGAGTAGTTGATAATTGGAATTGGCTAAGCGAGGAGGTAGTTAATGCTATCTCAATCCATAGTTTTAAGGACAGGTACGATAAGTATCACTAAGTCTAAAATGGAAGCGATCAGGAGACGGGAAGATACGAGCTTTGGGCTCTTTCCCGTAAACACAATTAGGTAATCACAATTAGGTAATCACACACACACACACACACACACACCGATCAGGAGACGGGAAGATGCGAGCTTTGGGCTCTTTCCCGTAAACAAAATTAGGTAATCACAATTAGGTAATCACACACACACACACACACACACACTCAGAGAACAAATAAGATCTTTGGAGGAAGCAAATAAAGCACAAGGGCAGGAGAGAAAGGAACTAGAAAAAAGAATAAAGAAGCTGGAAGGGGAAAAGAGTCAACTAGAATCTAGAATTTCTAAACAAGAAGATAAAAACAAACAGCTGAATGACAACCTAAAGGAATTAGATGTTAGTTCACTGCTCTCTTCTGAGAGAGACGAGATTGTTGCTTGGAATGTCCAGATTAAGGAAAACATTGAACAGTTCAGAAAAGAGTTCCAGGAGCTGAATATGGAAAATGATGCCATGAAAACTTCCTTTGCTGATGCACTAAAGGGGAATGTGGCAGTAAAAGAGGCTGTAAAGGTGGTGGCACTGGAAAACATACAAACAGTTGACTACAAAGAGACAGTAATCGAAAAAATGAAAGACGTTGTGATGGAAAGGGCAAACCCACTCATCAGACAGGCACTTGATAAGGAGAAGACAGTGGTAATCTCAGGCATAAGTGAATCCCAGGAGCCAACATGGCAGGGGAGACTTGAAGAAAATAAAGCTAGGGTTGTAGACCTGATAAGAAAGCTTGGAGTAGTATGTGGTCCTGAGGATATTGTAAACATACTCCAACTAGGTAAATATTCGAGGGAAGGAAAGCCGAGACCAACAAAAGTAACCTTTGAGAGAGGGGAAACATGTAGGGAAATATTGTTGAGAAAAAAAGTCTAAAAGACCTTCAAGAATGCAAAGAAGTGTTCATTAGACGATACAGAACACAGGAGGAGATGGGAAAGATCAAAAACTTGTTGCAAGAGGCAAGAAGGTTAAATGATGAAAGAAATGAAGAAGAGAAGAAAAATTTTCGTTACAGAGTACTTCCAGACAAAGGGGAGATAAAGAAGATAATGACAGAAGATCAGGGGATGGGGCCTCATTAAGATTGTTATACACAAATGCTGATGGATTAGCTGGTAAGGCAGTAGAATTAAAAGATAGGATTCACAACAGTAAGGCAGATATAGTAGCAATTACAAAGACTAAGTTGAGTGAGGACATAAACAGTGTCACAGTTTTTCCTAAGGGCTTCAGAATACTAAGGGTTGAAAGATCTGAGAGGACTGGTGGAGGGATAGCACTGCTCATAAGTGAAAGGATTCAAGTTGAAGAAATAAACTTGGCTATAGAAAGTGAGTTCAAGGAATTTCTTGTTGCTCGCATAAATACTGGGTCAGAGAGCATTATAATAACTGTTGTATACAACCCACCAAGGAACCAAAATAGGCTTGAAGTTTATGAGGAAAGTCATATAGGTACTATTGAAGTCATAAACTCAGTTGTTAACATGGCACGGGAAAAAAAATGTAGGATTTTGATTATGGGAGACTCATTCGGGGCAAGATTCCTAGATTGCGTACAAAGGAATTTCCTACACCAACATGTAATGGAACCAACAAGGGCCAGGGGTGGGGATGAGCCATCACTACTTGATCTAGTGTTCACAGATAATGTGTTGGATATTGAAAATATTGAGTATGAACCACCAATTGGAAAGAGTGACCACTGTGTGTTGTTGATGGAGTATATCATTGAAGATATTCTTCCTGAGAGTAGAGGCACTGAGGACATGAGGAGGAACTATCCGAAAGGAGATTACATCAAAATGAATGAGCTTTTTGCAGTTATTGACTGGAGAACCTTATTTTACAACAAATCTGTACAAGAAATGTATGACATCTTTTGTGAGAAATATGGGAAGATAGTAGATTGCTGCATACCTGTCACCAAAGTAGGTGTAATTCATGCCAGAGAGAAATGGTTCGATAATGGGTGTAAAAGAGCTAAGGAGTGGAGAGACAAATGCTGGAAAAGGTATAGGAGGAGAAAAAACATAAATGCCTGGCAAACCTACAAAAGAGCAAGAAATGACTACCTAAGTAAAAGGAGAGAGGCAGAGAGAGATTATGTGAGGGACATCACCAGGAAGGCTAAAGAAAATCCCAAGCTTTTCCACAGCTTTATCAGAGGAAAACTGAAGGTAAAAGAACAGGTTTTAAGGCTAAAGAGAGCGGATGGAAGCATCACTGAGACGGATGAAGAGATCTGCAAAGAATTGAACAAGGAGTTTCAGTCAGTATTTACAGTAGAAAATACCCCACCCCCTCAGATTGCAATGATAGAAGCTCAAGGGCCGGTATTAGAGAACATCAACCTTACAGCCACAGAGGTATGCAAAGCGCTGATGGATTTAGATGTTCATAAAGCTACAGGTCCTGATGACATATCCCCTCATGTGCTTAAGAAATGCGCAAACACAATATCAGTGGCACTAAGTATCATATTTAAGGAGTCACTGGAGTCGGGGGAGATTCCAAGATGCTGGAAACAAGCAAATGTGATACCTATCTTCAAAAAGGGAAGGAGGGATACGGCTCTGAACTATAGACCAGTTTCCTTGACCAGCATAGTTTGCAAAGTTATGGAGAAACTACTAAGGAAACATATCTCTCTTCACTTGGAATCCTTCAACTTTTTGTCAGTGAGGCAACATGGCTTCAGAGAAGGTAGATCAACAGTAACAAACTTATTAGAATTTTATATTGAGGTAAGCCAAATCTTACAGGAAAGAGAGGGCTGGGCAGATTGCATATTCCTAGACTTCCAGAAACCGTTTGACACTGTTCCACATGGGAGACTTATTAGGAAGCTGCACTCAATGGCTAGAATAGGTGGAAATGTTTTGGAATGGATAAAAAGTTACTTAGAAGGAAGGGAAAAGATTGAACAGAGGGTTAGAGTAAGACACTCAGTGTCTGAATGGAGAAGAGTTAGTAGTGGAGTTCCACAGGGTTCAGTTTTAGGGCCACTTTTGTTCCTTGTATATGTAAATGACCTACCAGAGTCTGTAAATTCATTCATGAATATGTTTGCAGATGATGCAAAGATTGTGAAGAAAGTAAAAAACGAGAACAATGGTAGAGAACTTCAGGAGGATCTAAATAATCTGCATGAGTGGTCAGAAAAGTGGCTAATGATATTCAATACTTCAAAATGTAAGGTAATGAGAATGGGTACAAGTGCAAGAAGGCCCAAGCTTGACTACTCGGTGGCTGGAGTACAACTTCAAGAGACAGAAAATGAGAGAGATCTAGGAGTAAACATACTGGCAGATTTGTCTCCAGAAATACATATAAATGGCATAGAAATATTTATGTAACCTATGTGAGGCCAAAACTCGAATATGCAGCCCCCTTTTGGAATCCGCACTTGAAAAAGCACATAGCTAAGCTTGAAAAAGTTCAAAGACATGCCACGAAACTGGTGCCAGAAATACGCAATCTCAGTTATGATGAGAGTCTGAGGGAATTAGACTTACCATCACTCGAAGCTAGAAGAGTAAGGGGGGATATGGTGACAGTCTTTAAATTCCTTCATGGTTATGATAGAGTGGATAGGGATCGATATTTCGATATGGCTGGCTCTAGAACTAGAGGTCATAGTTTGAAGCTTCGTAAGAAAACTTCTTTGCAGGATGTAAGGAAATACTTTTTCAGTGTAAGAGTAGTTGATAATTGGAATTCGCTAAGCGAGGAGGTAGTTAATGCTATCTCAATCCATAGTTTTAAGGACAGGTATGATAAGTATCACTAAGTCTAAAATGGAACCGATGAGGAGACGGGAAGATACGAGCTTTGGGCTCTTTCCCGTAAACACAATTAGGTAATCACAATTAGGTAATCACACACACACACACACACACACACACACACACACACACACACACACACACACACACATATATATATATATATATATATATATATATATATATATATATATATATATATATATATATATATATATATATATATATATATATATGGGAGTGAGATTTCCGTCTCCATCGTGAAATCTTCATGAGACCGACTTGAAAAAGTAAGTAAATATTTTAACCAACAAACAATAAGCAAATAAATAAAGAATTAAATTAATGAAATAAACTTTAATAAACTTAAGAAAATAAAAAAAGATGTCTCCACCCACCATAAATGCTACAACTAACAAATGATAAATGAACAAAATTAATTAACAACTGAATTGATAATAACTACCTCATTAATATTCCAGACGGATGAAAAAAAAAACATGAAGTTTTACCCGCCTCCATAAATTCAGTAATGAAAACGAAAATTAAAAATGGAAGGAAAAAAAATCAGTGGAGTAAGGAGTAATTATTCGAAAAGGCAGAAGAGATTGCTATAAAAAAAAAAAAAAGCTGGAAGGAGAAAGAAGTAGAAGAAGAAAAACCCTGAATGTGTTCAAGATGGCTTCCAGCATATCACATTGTACAGACCCTATTCATCGTATAGAGAAAACATACGCCAATGAACACAATAATAATAATAAAAAAAACATGTAAAAAGGAAACGAATAAATATATTTACATGAAGAAATAAATACATACACAAATCTTCTTACAAGAACTAAAAGTGTAAACCTAGTGTGTTTGCAACATAGCATAATGGAGAGGTAGGAGCTCGTGGCAATGGCAGCCGGAACGCTTGTTTTATTGGCACTACAGCGTAATCCACTGTACTTTAAGGGGGGTTTACACGGTCAAACGGTTCGTCGAACGCGGTTCGACAGACAAGTGTTGGAAGTGATGTTCGAACGTGCGAACGGGGTATTTGGTTTTCGAACACGTTCCGTGTTCGACAACCAAATACCCCGTTCACACGTTCGAACATCACTTCAAACACTTGTCTGTCGAACCGCGTTCGACGAACCGTTTGACCGTGTAAACCCTCCTTTACTGTATAAGATACTACGGTTTATGCATTTTTATATATATCAACTTAACCTCAAATAATTAAAAGATTAGGTTATGCTAACATAATATAGTATATGCATAAACTGTGTTAACGGAAATAGTAGTCTTGTTTCAGCATTAATTCACAATCCAACTTATACTGGTAAAGGACTAACGGAGTATATTTGTCAGTATTACGAAGGTCTCTTGCTCTCCCTGCATTTACGTTATTTACAATCTCAAACATCAACAGCTGTGACATAAAAAGTCCAACATTGTTTTCATTCTTTTCATAATAAGTCTAATATCTGATGCTTGTTCCATATAAAACCAGGCTCACAAATGCGAATCTAACTGGCATGGAATTTCGAAAAGATACTGCATCAAATGAGCCAAAAAATAGTTATTTTGGCAAGCATTTCTTAGCAGGTAATTTGAGCTGTTTTAGCAAAGAGTGTAGTTTCATTGTCAAAGCTGTTTTCAGACGCAATCTGTGTAGTAATTTCAATATCTTCATCAAACCCCCCAGAAAATTCTCGTCCTTGGTGGGTTGCTTTGAAATGATGCAGTTGCAACAACAATCATATCTGCTGCCGGGGTGAATTCTCTCTTTCTGGAACATGTGCATTCAACTGAACCAATCTGGCTCTGTAGTGTTTGACCAAATCGTTGCTCTTTTGTTCACGATGTAGAATTGGTTTAACATGCTGGAATCCGTTGTCGAGACAAAGACATATTGGATAATATTCAGCATCGTTGGCATGCAGTTTTGTAGCATACCACCTCACTCTCCTATCTATATCTATAGAATATGCTCAGCGCAGGTCTCCACCCTGACCATAACAAAAAGAAATAGATTCTGTTGCCAGGCTGCTTTTAGATGCTTTATACTGAAATAACAAGAGTTTTTATGGGACAGATCTCTTTAAGTTTATCTTCCGATTTAAATTTTTTTGTTCTTTAGAATTCCACCATGAGGCCCTGTCTGATCTTGAGGTCTCTTGAAGAGAATATTAGTATCATTGACTCAGGTGGTGTTGATATAGAGGGCATGCACCTAGGTTCATAGGAACGTGATATGTTTCTTGCAAATGTCTCATGTTAAATGGACAAACAAACTGTTCATTTTTCACTTTTTGTCCCAACACACAGCGACTCCAGTCAGCTGGGGAAGATGCAATAGCTGTTGTGTACAGTATTCTCTTCTTCAGGTAAGACTGTCACCTGATTTCCAGCACCGGAAAAGAAACTGGCCAGCGTAGATATTAAATTCTCATATCAGCAGAACAATGGGCTATAGATAGGTAAATATGATTCAATACTTGCCCTGCAGGCCACAAAACGTAATACACAGTCGAAATAGTTCAACCCATACATTATTCGAGAACCTTAAAAATATATGTGTAGGTACAACGTTGGCGATAGTATCAAGAGTCTGTCTAAAAATATGGATATTTTCGATGGTATTGAGAAAAACAAGTTCCACTGTGACGGTGGTATTCGCATAAAAAACGCAATTACTGTATATTTATTTGCTTCTTTTACATGTGGAAGCTGATTTTAAATGATTACATACATAAGGTACCATACTGCTAAATTTGGAGTTTTTAACACAATGTGAAAAATTTCGTCAAAAGACCGACCTCATCTGCTGGATTATGTTGAGCTCTGATATTTACCACGCTAATGTATAGTAATTCGTTTTTCAAATTATGACCCAAGTGAATATACTATCATGAAAATGAATAATATAATAACCTCTCCAATTGAATTAACGCTAACCGGCACAGACAGAAATAGCAAGTGGCCGAAACTTGAAAGGGGTAATGCCCATTAAGTCGTGGTTCACGTTAGTGATCAAGAAAGGGCATAGCCTTGGTAGTACTGGTTCTACTCACCGTCCATACAAAGGTAGGGACTGCGTAAGCCATACACACATGGGGCCCATGAACTTTCTGTTCGAAGAAAATAATTGAACGATAAAAAGCTGTCTCCAGAAACTAAAAGAGAAGAAAAGAGTAAATGCAGTTTAGAGAGTCAAAGTCAAAGTCAAAGTCAAAAACTTTATTCCATCAAAAATGGCTATTATTAGAGAGAGAGAGAGAGAGAGAGAGAGAGAGAGAGAGAGAGAGAGAGAGAGAGAGAGAGAGAGAGAGAGAGAGAGAGAGAGATGAACGGAAAAAAGAGGTCTCCAGTAACTAAAAAGGAAACAATAATTGCGAGAGAGAGAGAGAGAGAGAGAGAGAGAGAGAGAGAGAGAGAGAGAGAGAGAGAGAGAGAGAGAGAGAGAGAGAGAGAGACAGTATTGATTAGAGGAGAAGGTACGTTTTCTAAAACCTCATTTTCTTTTCCTAGACTTCTTCGTCTTTCCTTGTGCTGATCAACCAGGATTACGGGAACACCCCGTCCCCAAAACCCTACTACCAACAAACCCCCAAATAAGTCTCTGGCCCAAAGGACCCAGTGGGTCAGTTCTTACAGATATTCAAGTATTCATATACTGTTTTATTTTATTCATTATATAATAAGAGGAAGAGGAACGTGGGAACCATTATCTAAGATTCCACTTCCTTTATCTGAGGAAGGGAACTTGCGCCGTGTTCCTCTGCGTGTCGTAAAAGTCGACTAAATGGGGCGGAGCGAGGGGACTAGGAATCCCACCCCTGAATTTTCTTCTCGCAAGGATTCCTTTACCTGAGAATTTTGTCCACTTTTTACGTCATATTAATAGAAAAAAAAATGGACAGTTTTTCAATTATTGCTTTTTCAATGTCACTAATAAACGTGAGGCATCATCAGCAATATTTGCTTATTAAATTTTATGTTTATTTATAAAATATTACAGAATGAATGATGTATTTTTCAGTATTATGTGGTATTGGGTTTAACCGATTATCTCTAAAATAATATGTATTATTGCAATGCATATGACCATATTAAGTACTTTTTGATCAGACTAAATCATTACTTCCTACAAATGATATGTAATAAACTAAATTGTTATTATTATTATTATTATTATTATTATTATTATTATTATTATTATTATTATTATTATTATTATTATTATTGTTATTATTATTATTATTATTATTATTATTATTATTATTATTATTATTATTATTATTATTATTATTATTATTATTATTATTATTATTATTTCCACATAAAGGAAGACACAACACCCCTATAAAGATAGCAAGATGGCCATGACTCTATAATAAGCATTCAGGTAACAGGATTTCTACATACCTAATATAATCCTCACCTGTTCTTTTGCCTTTCAGGGCTTTAGGCCGCTTTCACACCAAAGTGGCAAGTCGCACGCCACGTGGCACACCAGTTGAAAACGAACACCGGAAATATATGAAACCTTTCACAAAAAAGTGATCCCATGTGCCACGTGCGACTTGCGACGCAAGGAATACTCATTCTCAATCTAAATCAAGCACAACCCGTTTTATAATACGTTTTACGAGTCAAACAGAAAATCCGAGAGAGGATAGTATAATAATAATAATAATAATAATAATAATAATAATAATAATAATAATAATAATAATAATAATAATAATAATAATAATATTAATAATAATAATAATAATAATAATAATAATAATAATAATAATAATAATAATAATAATAATAATAATAAAAATAATAATAATAATAATAATAATGGAGTGGATTCGGTTTTACGTCACGAACTCCCTTTTCTACTAAGGGCTAGGACGGTTGCCTTCTTGCTAAGGACTTGTTTTGGCATATTTAATCGTTACCCTGAGTGTATGCCCTTACTAACCTCAGTCCGTGAACGGGGCGCGAACCCTCGACCTGCCGCCTCAGAGTCGCGGACTCTCCCATTTTGCCACGGAGACTACTACTACTACTACTACTACTACTACTACTACTACTACTACTAATAATAATAATAATAATAATAATAATAATAATCCTATGGCAACTTGTAATATTCTGATGGCAGGAACAGAATGTGGAGAGAGTTGAAAGATATAAACTATATATATATATATATATATATATATATATATATATATATATATATATATATATATATATATATATATATATATATATTGTGCAATGACTTAGTAATAATTGATCGTTCATGTAATATATTCAAGGAATATATATGGTGAAATTCATGAATATAATATGATGAAAGTAAATAAATAGGTATAAAAAAGAGCATATATATATATATATATATATATATATATATATATATATATATATATATATATATACATATATATATATATATATATATATATATATATATATATATATATATATATATATATATATATATATATATATGTATGTATACACTAATTGCGATTTAAAAAAAATCACCAAACATTTAGATGTGGTCGCACATGCTCGCAATCAAAGCACCACCAAACATCTGATAAACGGAGCAAAGTAAACAGACATAAAATCTCAGCTATAAAGATACTTATCAGACGGTGAAAGAGAATCAAAAGTCGACCACACTACAATTTGTCTATAAGGACGAAATGCTTAAATAAGCATCATATAAAAGTGTCATTATAAACACTATAGGTTAGGATGATGTTGTGCTTACAGCATTTATGGAAGCGAGTATGTAGTAAGGCATAAATAGATGAAAAATGGGAATACCTGTGTATGTTTTTTTTTTAATTAAATACTGAAGATTAATATGAAAAATGATCATATATAAAGTGATTAACTCTATATACGGCCCATCAGTTGAAGCTGGTACATTTCTTGAAAACGATTCTACACACACACACACACACACACACACACACACACACACACACACACACACACACACACACACATATATATATATATATATATATATATATATATATATATATATATATATATATATATACGTGTGTGTGTGTGTGTAGACGAAGAAGATATATATATATATATAATATATATATATATATATATATATATATATATATATATATATATATATATATCTTCTTCGTCTACACACACACACACACGTATATATATATATATATATATATATATATATATATATATATATATATATATATATACATATATATATATATATATATATATATATATATATATATATATATATATATATATATATATATATATATATATATATATTATACGTGTGTGTGTGTGTGTAGACGAAGAAGATATATATATATATATATATATATATATATATATATATATATATATATACATATATATATATATATATATATATATATATATATATATATATATATATATATATATATATATATATATATATATATATATATATCATCATCATCATCATCATCGCCTTCAACGCCGTGTGACACAAAGGGCCTCCTGAAAGTCTTCCACTCATTTCTTTCCTGTGTCTCAACGTCTACTGATCTCCATTCATATAGTGCATCGCGTTTTAAAGTTCTCCTCCTATTAGATCCGGGTCTTCCAATTCTTCTGGTGCCCTGGTGAGTCCATTTGGCACAGTCGCTTAATACTCAATCTTTGGCCCGATGTATTAAACAGTGTAAACCTAGGATACTATATTGTTAGTTAGCTAGACACACACAAATGGATTTCATAAACTCATCTGACGCGGTTCTGTGTATGGCTAGGATCCCTTGCGGGATCCTACGCCCGATTTCTTAAACAGTGTAAACCTAAGATATCATATTGTTAGTTAGCTAGATACACACAAATGGATTTCATACGCGCATCTGACGCGGGTCTGTGTATGGCTAGGATCCCGTACGGGATCCTAGCCATACACAGACCCGCGTCAGATGCGTTTATGAAATCCATTTGTGTGTGTCTAGCTAACTAACAATATGGTATGCTAGGTTTACACTGATTAAGAAATCGGGCCTTTATCATTACCTCATCCACGTGTAGAACTTCGGTAGTTATGCCTTATGGCGTCATTTCACACTTTATCCTGCTATCCAATCCAAAGTTTTCTTTTTAAATAGTTTATTCTAAAATCAACAAACTTTTTTTTTAATATAATTTCATTGTCATTCTAGGCTTCATGTCCATATAGAAGCTCAGATCATGTGAGAGTAATATATCTTCTAACTTTTCTATTGAAATTTCACTCAATTAGATTCCCAGTGCTTAATTAGCCTGTTGATTGCTTGATTCGTCTTTTTCTTTTCTTTTTTAATCTTTCAGCGAATTCCAAGCCAAGAGGACCAGCATTGCATTTTATTGGGTCCATATATTTGAAGGACTCAGCCTTATTAATCCTCTCTCCATCTATAGTGTTATTTCATCCAGCTATGCACACTCTATTCTCATTATTCCTGCTTTTCTAAGGAGAGAGAGAGAGAGAGAGAGAGAGAGAGAGAGAGAGAGAGAGAGAGAGAGAGAGAGAGAGAGAGAGAGAGAGAGAGAGAGAGAGAGAGAGAGAGAGAGGAGAGAATACTCAGCCTAATTAATCCTTTCTCCATCTATAGTGTTATTTCATCTAGCTATGCACTCTCTGTTCTCATTATTCCTGCTTTTCTTAGGAGAGAGAGAGAGAGAGAGAGAGAGAGAGAGAGAGAGAGAGAGAGAGAGAGAGAGAGAGAGAGAGAGAGAGAGAGAGAGAGAGAGAGAGAGAGAGAGAGAGAGAGAGAGAAATTTTTTTTTTTTTTTCTTTACATACATTCCTTTCGGTACCGACATTACCCATCCAAAGATGTATTATGAAGTAAATTAGCGACAATTCAGAGAACTGTCAGATTCATCAAAGACCTAAAACATATGACAAGATATTATCTAGTTTTACCTTCACGGAAGAGTAAGCCCACATCAACACCGAATATTCTTGGATATTCGTTACACATCTCTTGTTATCCCTTCATATCTGACAAGTCACAAGACTCCCCATCTCTCTTTCTCTTTACTTTTTGTTTTCTTCGTACCCAGGTCCGATGAGGACAATATTTTTTTTTGGGGGGGGGCCCGTCCTGGTGTCACAATCATGAAAAAAAAGTCTTACTATATTAAAACTGAGTTAATTTTTCATATACAGGATGCTATACTCATACTGTAAATGAGAATTCAAGACAAGCGAGAGAATTATATTAAAACAAATCGAATTTCATTTAGATTTCCTGCTTATTCTTACAAAACGCTAATTAATAAAAAGCTATAGTGTTATGATATGACATCAGAAATTCACACAATATTATAATTACAATTAAACAAATGAACATACATCTAAGTAAGAAGCATTCAGGATTCAAAAAGTATAACAATAATAATAAAAAATAATAATAATATCAATAATAATAATAATAATAATAATAATAATAATATCACTAATACTAATAATAATTAATATATTTATCATTATCATCATCATCACTTTATACATTAGTTATTGTTAGCCAAGTTTAAATGATATATACAATTTTAGTAAATGTTCAGATAGAGCATCACGGCCTGTTATATATTTACAATTAAGCAGACGAGTATATAGATAAGTACAAATTAAAGAGTGAATGAAATCCTCCTACAATTCTGGTTTAAGAGGTGGTGGTGCGGTTGAGTGTGAGGGGAACTCTGGAAAAAGGCAGAGTATGAGGTCATCCCATGTACTTGTTCCAAGACGAAAGGAGACTCTGGAAGCTTTAGTATGGGAAGAGGATAATGGGAGGAAGGAGGTGAAGAATATGGAATAGGAAAAGATTTAAGGAGAATAAATGAGGAAGACATTAAAAAATGAGGAAGAGTAGAAAATGGTGAAGAAAAAAGACAACAACAATAACAAAAAACACTAAGAAGAGTAAGTAGAAAACGGAGAAGAAGACTAGACTAAAGAATAAAAGCAAGGAGAAGAAGAAGACTAAAGAGAGAAATGAAGTTAAAGGAGAAGGCTTGAGAAAGAGAAGGAAAAATGAGGAGGAAAAAAAAGGGAAAAGTCAGCAAAAACAAGAAGAAGGAAAAAAAAGAGAAATGGAAAGACGGAAAAAACAGTGAATCTTGTCGCAGGATAAGGCTGGCGTCACACATAGCCAAAACTCCCGACCCGACTCTTAAGACCGCGTTCCGACGGAATCTTCGCTCAATCCTTGGAGATCCGGCAGATTTTTTAGCCGACAGGTACAATCCTGTGCCTGTCGGAAGTGCGTCGTACGTCCGCGTAAGCAGTCCTATGGATCGTAATTGCAGTCGTACGGAGTCGTTTGGACGCGTAATTTAGCGTACGACTGATCGCACGCAAACGTAAGTCTCATCATAGAAAACGGGAAATTTAAATTTTTGCCCGTTACGACTGGGCCGACCATGCTCCCGACGCTCCCGACCCATCGTAGGGGAACGTACACGTTCGTAGGGGGTTATACGCAGTCGGGAGCAAGCGGAGTGCCACGTCTCGCAAAGGAGGGCCACAAAGTCTTATAAATAAGGGTTCCCACCCTATTCATACGTAGTGTGACCCACAGCATCAGGTTCATAGAAATGAACTGAGTATCAAAAATATATGGATATTATAATAAAATCACAAAGAGACAATCTCTCTCTCTCTTTTTATAGATATAGTGCGAGCAACAGTATACCGAGTGAGAGGGTAAAAGTGCTAAATTCATGACACTCCCAGGTCATTATGGGATTATAAGGGTTGTCCCTTTATAAAGGCTGGTTAAATTCCCCTGGGTTCCAGGTACCCAAGCACTTGACCACAAGATATGTCCCAAGAAAACATGGAAATACGTGTTTTCAGCTGTATTTCTTTAATATTTCTTTAAAATTCAAAAACACCTATATGTCCGTATGTTCCATATGACTTAAACTAATTATATTCATATACCAAAATTAATATCTCGGATTTCATATACTATTATATATTGTTCATTACTAGTATGACTTACTCTACTAGTATAAATACTGTGATTTATCCATTTGGGTTACTGTTACTTATACAGTAGGTCAACTGGGGAGAAATTAACATTTATATATATATATATATATATATATATATATATATATATATATATATATATATATTATATATATATATATATATATATTATATATATATATATGTGTGTGTGATTACCTAATTGTGATTACCTAATTGTGTTTCCGGGAAAGAGCCCAAAGCTCGTATCTTCCCGTCTCCTGATCGGTTCCATTTTTAGACTTAGTGATACTTATCATACCTGTCCTTAAAACTATGGATTGAGATAGCATTAACTACCTCCTCGCTTAGCGAATTCCAATTTTCAACTACTCTTACACTGAAAAAGTATTTCCTTACATCCTGCAAACAAGTTTTCTTACGAAGCTTCAAACTATGACCTCTAGTTCTAGAGCCAGCCATATCGAAATATCGATCCCTATCCACTCTATCATAACCATGAAGGAATTTAAAGACTGTCACCATATCCCCCCTTACTCTTCTAGCTTCGAGTGATGGCAAGTCTAATTCCCTCAGCCTCTCATCATAACCGAGATTGCGTATTTCTGGCACCAGTTTCGTGGCATGTCTTTGAACTTTTTCAAGCTTAGCTATGTGCTTTTTCAAGTGCGGATTCCAAAAGGGGGCTGCATATTCGAGTTTTGGCCTCACATAGGTTACATAAATATTTCTGAACATTTCCTTGTCCATGTGCCTGAAGGCTACCCTTACATTTGATAAGAATGCATATGCTGCCCTTGCTACGCCATTTATATGTATTTCTGGAGACAAATCTGCCAGTATGTTTACTCCTAGATCTCTCTCATTTTCTGTCTCTTGAAGTTGTACTCCAGCCACCGAGTAGTCAAGCTTGGGCCTTCTTGCACTTGTACCCATTCTCATTACCTTACATTTTGAAGTATTGAATTTCATTAGCCACTTTTCTGACCACTCATGCAGATTATTTAGATCCTCCTGAAGTTCTCTACCATTGTTCTCGTTTTTTACTTTCTTCACAATCTTTGCATCATCTGCAAACATATTCATGAATGAATTTACAGACTCTGGTAGGTCATTTACATATACAAGGAACAAAAGTGGCCCTAAAACTGAACCCTGTGGAACTCCACTACTAACTCTTCTCCATTCAGACACTGAGTGTCTTACTCTAACCCTCTGTTCCCTTCCTTCTAAGTAAGTTTTTATCCATTCCAAGACATTTCCACCTATTCTAGCCATTGATTGCAGCTTCCTAATAAGTCTCCCATGTGGAACAGTGTCAAACGCTTTCTGGAAGTCTAGGAATATGCAATCTGCCCAGCTCTCTCTTTCCTGTAAGATTTGGCTTACCTCATAATAAAATTCTAATAAGTTTGTTACTGTTGATCTTCCTTCTCTGAAGCCATGTTGCCTCACTGACAAAAAGTTGAATGATTCCAAGTGAAGAGAGATATGTTTCCTTAGTAGTTTCTCCATAAGTTTGCAAACTATGCTGGTCAAGGAAACTGGTCTATAGTTCAGAGCCGTATCCCTCCTTCCCTTTTTGAAGAGAGGTATCACATTTGCTTGTTTCCAGCATCTTGGAATCTCCCCCGACTCCAGTGACTCCTTAAATATGATACTTAGTGCCACTGATATTGTGTTTGCGCATTTTTTAAGCACATGAGGGGATATGTCATCAGGACCTGTAGCTTTATGAACATCTAAATCCATCAGCGCTTTGCATACCTCTGTGGCTGTAAGGTTGATGTTCTCTAATACCGGTCCTTGAGCTTCTATCACTGCAATCTGAGGGGGTGGGGTATTTTCTACTGTAAATACTGACTGAAACTCCTTGTTCAATTCTTTGCAGATCTCTTCTCCGTCTCAGTGATGCTTCCATCCGCTCTCTTTAGCCTTAAAACCTGTTCTTTTACCTTCAGTTTTCCTCTGATAAAGCTGTGGAAAAGCTTGGGATTTTCTTTAGCCTTCCTGGTGATGTCCCTCTCATAATCTCTCTCTGCCTCTCTCCTTTTACTTAGGTAGTCATTTCTTGCTCTTTTGTAGGTTTGCCAGGCATTTATGTTTTTTCTCCTCCTATTCCTTTTCCAGCATTTGTCTCTCCACTCCTTAGCTCTTTTACACCCATTATCGAACCATTTCTCTCTGGCATGAATTACACCTACTTTGGTGACAGGTATGCAGCAATCTACTATCTTCCCATATTTCTCACAAAAGATGTCATACATTTCTTGTACAGATTTGTTGTAAAATAAGGTTCTCCAGTCAATAACTGCAAAAAGCTCATTCATTTTGATGTAATCTCCTTTCGGATAGTTCCTCCTCATGTCCTCAGTGCCTCTATTCTCAGGAAGAATGTCTTCAATGATATACTCCATCAACAACACACAGTGGTCACTCTTTCCAATTGGTGGTTCATACTCAATATTTTCAATATCCAACACATTATCTGTGAACACTAGATCAAGTAGTGATGGCTCATCCCCACCCCTGGCTCTTGTTGGTTCCATTACATGTTGGTGTAGGAAATTCCCTTGTACGCAATCTAGGAATCTTGCCCCAAATGAGTCCTCACCACTGTGTGGGTCAAGATTTATCCAATCTATCTCTTTATGATTAAAGTCTCCCATAATCAAAATCCTACATTTTTTCTCCCGCGCCATTTTAACAACTGAGTTTATGACTTCAATCGTACCTATATGACTTTCCTCATAAATTTCAAGCCTATTTTGGTTCCTTGGTGGGTTGTATACAACAGTTATTATAATGCTCTCTGACCCAGTATTTATGCGAGCAACAAGAAATTCCCTGAACTCACTTTCTATAGCCAAGTTTATTTCTTCAACTTGAATCCTCTCACTTATGAGCAGTGCTATCCCTCCACCAGTCCTCTCAGATCTTTTGACCCTTAGTATTCTGAAGCCCTTAGGAAAAACTGTGACACTGTTTATGTCCTCACTCAACTTAGTCTCTGTAATTGCTACTATATCTGCCTTACTGTTGTGAATCCTATCTTTTAATTCTACTGCCTTACCAGCTAATCCATCAGCATTTGTGTATAACAATCTTAATGAGGCCCCATCCCCTGATCTTCTGTCATTATCTTCTTTATCTCCCCTTTGTCTGGAAGTATTCTGTAACAAACATTTTTCTTCTCTTCTTCATTTCTTTCATCATTTAACCTTCTTGCCTCTTGCAACAAGTTTTTGATCTTTCCCATCTCTTCCTGTGTTCTGTATCGTCTAATGAACACTTCTTTGCATTCTTGAAGGTCTTTTAGACTTTTTTTTCTCAACAATATTTCCCTACATGTCTCCCCTCTCTCAAAGGTTACTTTTGTTGGTCTCGGCTTTCCTTCCCTCGAATATTTACCTAGTTGGTGTATGTTTACAATATCCTCAGGACCACATACTACTCCAAGCTTTCTTATCAGGTCTACAACGTTAGCTTTATTTTCTTCAAGTCTCCCCTGCCATGTTGGCTCCTGGGATTCACTTATGCCTGAGATTACCACTGTCTTCTCCTTATCAAGTGCCTGTCTGATGAGTGGGTTTGCCCTTTCCATCACAACGTCTTTCATTTTTTCGATTACTGTCTCTTTATAGTCAACTGTTTGTATGTTTTCCAGTGCCACCACCTTTACAGCCTCTTTTACTGTGTGTGTGTGTGTGTGTGTGTGTGTGTGTGTGTGTGTGTGTGTGTGTGTGTGTGTGTGTGTGTGCGTGTGTGTGTGTGTATATATATGTGTGTGTGCATACTCAAACACACAGAGAGAAAGAAATATATAAGCAAGTATAGACATAAGTATACATATCTAAAATGGATTAGTATATTAAGTCATGAACAGACTGAATAATGACCAATGTCCAGTGAATGCTATATTATATATTTGTGTGTATACACACACACACATAGGGAATGAGAGATATAAGCAAGTATAGACATAATTATACATGTCTAAAATGGATAAGTGTATTTAGTCCTGAACAGACTGAATTATTGTCAATGTCAAGTGAATGCTATTTTTTTTAATATATTCCAGTGTTTGAATTATATAGATTTTTAATATCATATTCCATTAGTTATTAATATATGGGATATTTGTGAAAGTATAACCCTGATTTATATATTTGGCACTTCAGCTACTTATATATATAAGTAAATATATGTTAAGAACATAAGAACATAAGAATAGAGGACACTGCAACATGCCTTCTGGCACACACGAGGCAGCTCCATTTTTGAATTGTATTTTCAGCATGTCTAACCTATTCTATTCTACTCTACTTATTTATTCTATTTTTCTTTTTATGGTTTTTCTAACAAGCACTAACCTATTCATACCCACCCTACCTCTGTCATATGTCTATCTAATCTACATTTGAAGGTGTCTAAGGTATTGGCATTTACTATCATACTAGGAAGCTTGTTCCATGCATCAGCTACTCTATTACCAAACCAATTTTTACCAATTTCCCTTCTGAACCTAAATTTATCAAGCTTAAATCCATTATTACGAGTTCTGGTTTGATCATGAATTTTTAAAACTTTATTAATATCTCCCTTGTTAATCCCTTTAAACCATTTATACACTTCAATCATATCCCCCCTAACTCTTCGCCTCTCTAGAGAATGTAGATTAAGTTTTTTTAATCTGTCCTCATATGGTAGATTTCTGATGTTGTGTATCATCTTGGTCATTCTTCGCTGCACCCTCTCCAAGGATTCAATTTCCATTCTATAATAGGGTGACCAGAATTGCACAGCATAATCTAAATGGGGCCTAACTAATGCAAGATAGAGCTGCAAAATAACTTTTTCCGTCCTATTGCTAACGCTTCTTGAGATAAATCCTAAAATTCTGTTTGCTTTATTTCTGACTGCTGTGCATTGCTCTCTTGGCTTAAGACTACTACTCACAAGAACTCCCAAATCCCTTTCACACTGAGAACTCATGATTTCTTGGTTATTTAGCTTATAACTAGTATTGTCTTTTATAGTACCCATTTTAACTACTTTACATTTTTCAACATTAAATTCCATTTGCCATTTGTCCGACCATTCAGATAATCTATTTAGATCTTCCTGTAAAGCATGAATGTCTTCTTTTCCATTTATAGTTCTACCTATTTTAGTGTCGTCTGCGAATTTACTTAGGTTACTACTGATATCCGAATCCAGATCATTTAGATATACGATGAATAATAGGGGACCCAGTACCGAGCCTTGTGGTACCCCGCTAGTAACCGAGCCCCACTCTGATTTCTCTCCATTTATGCAAACCCTCTGTTTTCTGTCTTTTAACCATTGTTTGATCCATCTGAGAACAGCTCCTCCTATACCATGAGCTTCCAGCTTTTTAACTAATCTTTTGTGAGGAACTCTATCAAAAGCTTTGCTAAAATCTAGATATATTGTATCATATTCTTTGCCACAATCTACTGCCTCGTAAACTTCTGAATAAAAAGACAGTAAGTTTGTAAGGCACGAAAAACCCTTAAGAAACCCGTGTTGTGAAAGTTTTATCAGTCTGTGTAATTCTAGATGTGCCCTTATTTTATTTGCAATTATGGATTCTAGAATCTTACCCACTGTTGATGTTAAACTTACCGGCCTATAATTATTCTTTTTGACTCGTTCTCCTTTTTTAAATATTGGTACCACATCTGCCAATTTCCACTCCATGGGTACCGATCCTAATTTTATTGAATTATTAAATAATGCAGTTAGTGGACAACTAAGCTCTTCCTTGCATTCCTTTAATATTCTAGCATATATTCCATCAGGTCCCGGAGATTTATGAGCCTTTAATTTATCTATTTCTTTTATTACCTCCTCTCTCGTAATATTTATTGTTTAACACATTTATGGATTTGATTAATTCATATTTTGATATATTGATTTCACAATATTATATGGGAAATATATGCTTTATTGCATGACCAATATTAATGGTCAAATATAAATATATATTATAGTAAAATGATGATATAAGTAATAAACAGGAAATGAACAGAAAATAATAATTTTATTTTTAAGATACAAAAATATATACTGTACAAAAATATATAAATTTCATTATGAGAAAATACACAAGTATGGCAAGACATATCCCCATGTAATAATATAAGTGTACTGAAAAAATTACATATGAGAATACTCAAATAAAAAACCAATTGTCTACATATTCCTATGTTAACAAATGTAAAAGGCACTGGAATGGGGAACCACATCAAAATACAACAGCAAAAAATGAAATTTAACAACACTGTCACTGCAAGAACACATGAGGGAAAAAATAAATGCACTAATATCATGGTAAACAATAAGAAATGCACTAATATCATGCTAAAACAATAAGAAATGCGGCAAGCGGAGCAGGAAACTGAACGCCCAGGACTGGGTTGTCACAAATGAGACCACACATCGCGCGCTGTCTTTTCGTACTGCGCTACCAGATGCATAGGCGAATTTTTAAATTTTTAACGGTTCCAGACCCGGAGGACTGCGTACGCCGGGTAGGATCGATCCTCTGAATCGTACGCGGGCGTATGCCTTCTCCTACGCCCGCGTACGATCAAGAAGATCGATCTTACCCGTCGTACGCAGTCTTCTACGACTGATTTGGTCTTCCGAATCACGGAGATTATTGGGTGCAGCAGCCAATTATCGTAGGCCCTCCACGACGGTTCAGGACCCCCTCGATTGTTTTAAACTACGTAGGACCGTTAGGATTCCGTCGTACGCGGACGAACGATTACACCCGATTATCGTAATGACATCATTTCTGCCGGGAGGATTCCGTCTTTAGACGGTCTTAAGAGCTGGGTCGGGAATTTTGGCTATGTGAGACGCCACCTTAAGTCAAACAAAACCTTAAAGTTTCAGTCTGGTAAAATCATGCGCTCGTTTTCCTTATGATTGCACCATTGTGTGAAAGCGTTTTGCATGTATGTGTGCTTGCATATATATATATATATATATATATATATATATATATATATATATATATATATATATATATATATATATATATATATATATATATATATATATATATTTGCGTGTTTTCACGCGCTTTGGGAGTGTGTGTGTTTGCTTGTATAAGTGTACAAGCATGCATACATACACATGTGTGTAAATATCAAAGGCCCATTAAAACAGAGAAATAATAAAGAAGTATCATTATTCGAAGGCTTCCCTGCCTTGTATATGTTTGGAAAGGCAGACAAACCTTCGATATACTTCCCTATCATTTCTCTGTTTTCATGAGGTCTTTAATATTTATCTTCTGCCGTTTTACTCACAACTTGATTATCTATCACCCCCCCCCATATATATATATATATATATATATATATATATATATATATATATATATATATATATATATATATATATATTACTAGGAAGACGTGTACTGAAGTAAGTTTTCTTTTGAACGAGAACTTCTAGATGGGTATTTTTGTCCTTATCGAGGTCCTTGCGAGCATAAATACTGTTCTACCATAGACTTTTCCTTATTTAATGATGTACTCACTGATCTTGCTTTGCCGATAAGGACTACCACGCTAGGGAATCTACCAATATCTCCTTATCCTAACGTGTTTCTGGCGAAAAGAAGCAGTATAAGCCACCTTGGAGAGCTGAACTATGGGCGCTCAAGTTCGTTTCCGGTATTTTATTCAGTAAAACAAATCTTTATCTATTTGCCATTCTCTGCACATATATATGTTATGATCGAAAGGACATAAAAGCTATAAAATGGAGAGCATGATTCTACATATATAGAACTATATATATATATATATATATATATATATATATATATATATATATATATATATATATATATATATATATATATATATATATATATATATATATATATATATATATATTTATATATACATGCAAAATACATAACTTTAAGCTACATCAAGATACATAAATCTAACACAAGCACCCACTTAAAGTATATGCATGTTAATGTATGAAAGCCTCCTGGCTAGTACAGTGGTAACGCGCTGGCCTCGAATTCGCGAGGTCGAGGGATCGCACCTCGTCCAGGCAAGAGAGCTTAAGCTGTTTACTGGGGAGGTTACTGCTGTGGCTGGGCACCACAGCGGGGGGTTGGGGCCTGTGCTGGCTGGCGACCGGGTCCTCCATGACCCGTTCCATCCATCCGTGGGTGGATAATCTAAAAAAAAAATATATATATATGAAATTTACCTGTTTCAATGATAAGACAGAATTCAATCCTGATTTTTTTTCTTTTTAAATATTTGATACATGAGACAGGAACAGGCAGAATACCTTCTGTCTCAATATCTTTAGTGCGGAAAAATATACACATCCAAAAAAGAAAAGATACACGTGTACATACATATATATCTATCTCCGTGCAAGAGCCATATTCCCCATTATAAGGAGGGTGGCTGATTCAGAGCAAATTTTTTTTTTTTTTTAATGATTGTGATTCCAGGACGGAAAAAAAAAAAAAAAAATATATATATATATATATATATATATATATATATATATATATATATATATATATATAACCAAGCAAGCACATTACATATGTGAAAACATATGTAATATGGTAGCGCCTTGACTTAGTAATCATAAGTCCTAGGTTCGAGTCCCGGTCGGGGTAAAAAAAAAAAAAATTCATATATATATATATATATATATATATATATATATATATATATATATATATATATATATATATATATAAATCTCCCCTCATCGAGTCTGGGCACGAAGAAAACAAAAGTAAAGAGAAACAAACTTTATTTCCATTTCAATACAATGGGTATTCGTCAGCCAGGGCAAGCCCCAACCCCCCACTGTGGTGTCCAACCACAGCAGTTCCTGCCAGTAAACAGCTTAAACTCTCGGTCTTGGACGGGAACCGATCTTTCGACCTCGTGAATGCGAAGCCAGCGCGTTACCACTGTACTAGCCAGCAGGCTAGTACAGTGAGATGGAGAGTGTTGTGACCTGTCAGATGTGAAGGCATAATAAGAGATGTGTAAAAAATATCCAAAAATATTCGATGTTGATGTAGACATAGAAAAAGAACCGTAACTAAAGGAAGAAATTCTTTGCGGGAAGAAAACACAGAGGAGGGGATTCCCAGTCCCCTCGCTTGGCCCCATTTCATTAACTTTTACAACACGCAGGGGAACATGGATGAAGTATTTTAGCCCCTCCCTCAAAGGGAATACATGTATACATACATAAATCACATCACGTACATATATAGACTACCACATGTTCTCGCACATGAATAAATTTATATACATATATGTTAAAGATATGCAGACTAATTTGTACGACTAGATTATGGAAAAAAACAAGAAAATAGTTTTCCGTTGAAAACAGAGTCTTCCAGGTAGTTAGGAACATGCACGCGTATGTACAAATATGGAAAGCTGATATACACATACATACTGCCTGTACAAGATCCCTCCATCCGCTCCAGTCTTCCTTAAATCATTCCACAGCGAAAGCACTGGCTCTAATTCGTACCATATACGAGGCTGGCCCATGGCACCAGCCGCTCGTTGTGATACTACGGCTCAAGAGTCTTGGTCTTAAATAGGACTGTACAGGACAGTTCGATGTTAGGTCTTTCTTCAGTTACGGTCCTTTGTCTATGCCTATAGCAACACCGACTATTCTTGGATATACGTTGCACATCTTTTATTATCCCTTCACATCTGACTAGATACAACACTCCCCATCTGGTTCTCTTTACTTTAGGTTTTCTTCGTAAGCAGGCCCGATGAAGTTAGATTTATTTATAACTTTGACCCGTTTTGGTGTCAAAATCATTAAAAAAAAAAAGGCAATTCAGGTCTCCAACAACTTACTTATTATTAAATGAGGGGGTGGGACTAGATCGGGGAAAGTTCTCATATTTCTATATTTCAGAATTTTTACTCTAATTTCGATAACTACGTTTTCAGCAGCAAGAGAAATAGAAAATTTAATTTCTTGTATCGCGAAAAA
>JAXCGZ010015664.1:0-2500 GCA_037179515.1 Halocaridina rubra | reverse complement strand
TTGACTTAGTAATCATAAGTCCTAGGTTCGAGTCCCGGCCGGGGTAAAAGATGATTCATGTTTTCACATATGTAATGTGCTTAATTGGATATATATATATATATATATATATATATATATATATATATATATATATATATATATATATATATATATATATATATATATATATATATATATATATATATATATATATATATATATATATATATATATATATATATATATATATATATATATATATATATACTTAAATTTCACGTACATTGTAATAGCTTTCTTCATGAGAATATATATTTTTTCTCATTTTTCTGTTTCCATATCAAGTTTCAATGAAAGCGGTACTTGACTGAGCGCAAGAGATACTCCTGTAACTGAAACACATATATTTTTTTTCAAAATATTCTTGAAAAACAACTTATTTTTTAACGGGTTTTATATGAGGCCATTGTAAGATATTTACAGAGAATATCACTTCTTCAATGCATATAGGTCCGTTTAGCTCGGTGCGATTATCGCTGAACGATGATCGTTCATGGCTTAACGATGATCGCCAAACGATTGTCTAGAGCACTAATTATTTGTTTTTGAATGGGGCTGTTTTTGCTTTGAACGACTGCCGCGGCAGTCGCTCGCAGCAAAAACAGCCCCATTCAAAAACAAACAATTAGTGCTCAGAAAATCGTTTGGCGATTATCGTTGAGCGATAATCGCACTGAGCGAAACGTACCTTAACTCATTACATCGTTCTTAAAATGATATTTCGCTTTTGTCGTTTTTATAGTGTCTGTGTAGATGATTATTGTAGAACCTGTGCAGACAACTATAGATGAACACTGTGCACCATGCAAGACAGTTCTGAAAGAATAATAAATCGTATTGTTCTTGAAGAGCATATTTCATATTTGTCGTTTTTGTGTCGTCGTTGCAGGAGTTGTCGTTCTGTCGACGGAGTTATAATTATCAAATTGCGTCGCTCTGTTGAACGCTGCCTGGTTACTCAGCGCGGTAAAAGCAAGGGAGCAAAGAAAGGAAAAAAAAAATAGAGCTGACTACTTTTCCTTGCAAATAGTTATTTGCGACTTTTTACCTAGGTGCTTTTACGAAAGGACACAGAGAGAGAGAGAGAGAGAGAGAGAGAGAGAGAGAGAGAGAGAGAGAGAGAGAGAGAGAGAGAGAGAGAGAGAGAGAGAGAGAGAGAGAGAGAGAGAGAGAGAGAGAGAGAGAGAGAGAGAGAGAGAGAGAGAGAGAGAGAGAACTTGATGAATATACGTACAGAGAGAGAGAAAGAAAGACAGAGATAGATTGATAGATATAGATAAACAGAGAGAAAGATAAAAATAGATAATTAGACAGAGAGAATGACTCTTTTTCGTAATGAACTTAACTGCATATCTACTACATATTTTATGGCATGTGTGTGTGTGTGTGTGTGTGTGTGTGTGTGTGCGAAGAGAGAGAGAGAGAGAGAGAGAGAGAGAGAGAGAGAGAGAGAGAGAGAGAGAGAGAGAGAGAGAGAGAGAGAGAGAGAGAGAGAGAGAGAGAGAGAGAGAGAGAGAGAGAGAGAGAGAGAGAGAGAGATTCCTAGTTTAGTTAAACTTAAAGGTTAAACACGTTCCAACTGGAATATTCCTATTTGTATTTACGAAGAGTGGAGAGAAAAACAGACAGACAAACACACACACACACACACACACACACACACACACACACACACACACACACACACACACACACACACACACACACACACACACTCATATATATATATATATATTATATATATATATATATATATATATATATATATACGAATATACAGAGAGAGAGAGAGAGAGAGAGAGAGAGAGAGAGAGAGAGAGAGAGAGAGAGAGAGAGAGAGAGAGAGAGAGAGAGAGAGAGTGAAAAAGACAATATCTAATTACGTTGATGTTAATTCATGAACGGATGAATCCGAGACTTTCTTTCTTACATAAATTCATCGACTTTGCGCTTCGCTTTCGGCTCCATTGGGGAAATCATATGTTAATACATATTTCCATATTCATTTCAGTTCGAACACGCTATAAAAAAGCAAAGCAATGATACGCAAATGAATGTGTAATTAAACAAATAACCAGATAGCTAATAAAATAAAACTTAGTTATTCCTCATCATTTGCTGGCCGAAGTTAGTTAAACAAAACCATCTATCAACAACCTAAGCGAGGCAAAGTACGATTCTCATGCAAAAATATTCTTATTCCCACATGTGGGAGGGGTCCGTAGAACATCACTTCAAATAAGTCTCATAAGAAGAAAATAAAATAAAAAGAGAGTTCAAACGTCTCTTGTGTAGTACACTGCTCTTGACAGTTCATAAGATATGTGGAGTCAGTGACTCTCAGCATCTTGGATTTTCCTTAAAGGAAATGTACTCCTCCAGAAGCTCTCTCGCAAATATAAAAAGAAGTATAGGCGATTTCTTAATAGATAAACATTACATACTTTTCCTTTTCATA
>JAXCGZ010015663.1:22500-55950 GCA_037179515.1 Halocaridina rubra | reverse complement strand
TGAGCCCAAAGTGCTTTTCATCTCTCTCTCTCTCTCTTGTTGAAGCAGTGGCTCTTGTCCAATGGCGCCACGACTGAAAAATGCTAAATCTGTTGCTCCAGAATTTTGTTCATTGAATTGAGGTCCATTAAATCGAGGGCTGAGTGAACATGATAAACTTAGCAAGAAAAAGCAGTCCTTTATATTTTCCTTCCTTTAATCTCCATTGCATTGCAAAGAAATATGTACACGTACATGATCTAATCGTGTATAAATCATTCTTTTGTAGTAGTGAATAGGATTATAACTGGAGGTTTAGGAGAGAAGTCAAGCTTGGCAGCAGGTACAGCTGATGTCAGCGGAAGTATAGATGATACACCTAATGACTCTTGAATCCATTCCATGTTCCTCATCAAAAATTCCCAACAACCTGTAGGTACAAAAGTAAGTAATCAATCTGTTTTTCTATTCTTACAGAAAAGGGTGAAAAAAATTCCTATCTTGCAATCTCTGCAAGTCATAGAAAATAAACTAGATCTTCAGTTAACAGTTTGCTTTACTTCTCTTTAAATGCTCTTATATTCCTTTCAAAATTCTAAACTCTGCTCTAGTTGGTATCTTACTTATACTGACTTTTTCTCCCTCACACATTTACTAACATTCCTTATTTTAACAATACAGTACTATCCATTCCTGTTTCTTTTTCCTAAGCTCCTCACTCCATATACTACCCTCGTGCATTTCAATAGCATCTTAAAAATTCTCAATTGCTTCTCAAGAAATTCTGCTGCTCTTCTTCCATTCTCTATCAGGAGTCACCTAAAACTCTCTTGCTAAGGCTTTTTTTCTAATTTACTCAGGTTTCATTACTCTTTAACAAAATCCCCCTCTTCTTTCTACATCCCTACCTTTTTTTTTTTATGAGTGTGACACCGGAACAGGCAAAACCTGACATACCAGCAGCTACACTATGCAAAACTTATACCTTCAGCAGCTTAGCCTTCATTTTTCTTATTCACCAGCACATATTCAAGCTATATTTTGCCTGTCTACTCCACTTGTTCAATGCACTTATAAATCTCTCCTACATCTTTAACTTGCAACTAAACCTTTTATGGAACAAAGTCTTTCAGGCATAAAGTGAGAGGGTCCCTCATTTGGGCATACATAATTTCAAACTAGCTCGCAATTTCCTCTGGTGGTAATGAAGTGAAAATAAATATCTGGCATCTGTTGTCATGCTAAAATACATTTGTCAATGCTTCACCCAACTTAGGGATTCAGAGGGTGTCAAAGTGGCAGTAAGAGATTTTTTGGGCTGAGGGATGGCAGACTGTTCCCGCACCGAGGTGTAAATAATTTTGTTGATAAGTCGCAAGGAAAGATTATAAAATGCTCTTTTTCAACTAAATCTCTTTCTGCTTTTTGTAAATACACTCCGCTCACTTTTTACGCGTTTTTAAAATCTGCAAAATTGGAATAACGCCCCCAAAAAATAATAGTAAAGAAATACGAAATACATGAATAACGCCGGCGCAAGAAATAATAAAATAAAATTTTCATTTTAGTAAATAAGCAACTGCTTCGGAGGCACTTTTCTACCTTGCTGCCATGTGCATACGTTTACATGGGAATTAAGGGGACAACCTGGGTTGGGAGGGGGAGGGGGTGAAAAAGATGATTTTCTGCTTTACTAATTTCTGGCAACTTAACGTGTGCTGGTGCCAGGTGTAAAAGGAAAGGGCTCTATCTAAACTATAAACAGCAAAAAATTGCCCTTTTATGTAAGTATTCATAGTAAAATAATGTCATAAATGACGATGTTTTGATATCCTTTCGTTGTATTGCATTTTACATAAATTTGACTTAAATAATCAGCATTTCTATACAATAACTTCGTTACTAGGGATGGAAGCAAGTGTTGGAGGAGTGGTATGAGGTGTTGTGGTGAGCTCATCTGATTCAGTTGCCCTTTAAGGGTACACCCTGGGTTGATAGGGGGGAGGGGGTGAAGAGGAAGATTTTCTGTTTTACTCATTTCTGGCAACTTTAATGTGTGCTGGTGCCAGATGTACAAGGAAAGGGCTCTATCTAAACTATAAACAGCAAAAAATTGCCCTTTAATGTAAGTATTCGTAGTTAAATAATGTCATAAATGACGATGTTTTAATATCCTTTCGCTGTGTTGCATTTTACATCAATTTGATTTAAATAATCAGCGTTTCTAGATGATAACTTCGTCACTAGGGATGGAAGCGAGTGTTGGAGAGTGGTACGAGCCGTTGTGGTGAGCTCATCTGATTCAGTCGCCCGTTAAGTGAAAAGTATCTATACCCATTATCATTGTTTCTTATGGAAAATGACTCGTTACATTATGCGATTTTTACATTACACGTCACTTCTGAGAACCTATCTTCTCGTTATTCCAAGAACTGGGAGTATATACACAGGGAGTCTTCATATAAAAGTCGTTTCAAGTTATGGCATTTCGATTTTATGACAAAGGCCAAAAAGTAATTAATAAATTATTAATAACTTATTTTTGGACCAACCAGGCTGGTGCAGTAAATTCAAACCAAGCACCAAAAGAGTTTGAGACATCGGTGGAGGAATACACAACTAGCAGTACTGCTCTATTCAAATTTATCAAGAAAATGGCTTTATTTATTTATTTTTTTATATACAGTATATGTAAATACGATTTTATTCGAAATACTCACGAATACAAATTTAGCAATACTGCTGTATTCATATTTATCAAGTTTATGGGTTTATTTATTTATCTGTCTATATATTTGATTATATTGAAGACTTATATTGAATTTATAAAGAGAAATACCAAATACATAGCTGTAAATACGATATTATTTGAAATACACACGAACACAAACGCAGCTGTTATAATATGTGGAGCCGTTAAAAAGGCTCCATACAATATAAAAGAAGCAAACACAGCAGTACTGTATTTGTATTTATCAAGGTAATGGCTTTATTATTTATTTTTTATATACAGTATTTGTTCATACTGTACAGTGTATTGAAAAATAATAATGAATTTAAAAAGAAAAATACCAAACACCTAGATATAAATACGATTTTATTTACACTCAAATTCACAGCCGTATTCGTATTTATCAAGTTAACAGCTTTATTTATTTATTTTATACATAAAGTATTTGGTTATATTGAAAAATTATACTAAAAAAACAAAATACCAAACACATAGCTATAAACACTAGTTTATTTACACTTGAATGCACAGCTGTATTCGTATTTATCGAGTTAATGATTTTATTTATTTATTTTGTATATACAGCTGGTTATACTGTACTGATAAATTATATTGAATTTAAAAAGAAAAAATACCAAATACATAGCTGTAAAGGCAATGGCCAGGAGGATCCACAATGGAATTAGCTTCAGATCTCAGGTCAGGTGGACGGTCATTTGGCATAATCATCTTAATGAGGTCTTAAAGGCGATCTTAAAAGACCTCATTAAGAAGATTATGCCAAATGACTGTCCACCTGACCTGAGAGCTGAAGCTAATCCCATCGTGGATCCTCCTGGCAATCGTTTAAGACCTCATTAAGAAGATTATGCCAAATGACCGTCTACCTGACCTGAGGTCTGAAGCCAATATTGAATGATTATTTTGAATTTTAAAAAAAGTACCAAACACAGCTGTAAATAAGAATTTACTTACACTTGAATGCACAGTATATTAAAATGAGTGCTTACAGTACAGTATTTTTTCTATAGATTATGTACTGTACTGTATGCTCTTTTTCCTCTCCAGACTCACCTGTCCCGGTCTCATCAGCACCTGCCTCTCCAATATCTGTCTTACAATGAGAAAACTTTATTTCTATATATAAATGTTAATGACTTTATTTATTTCATATACTGTTGGTTATACTGAAAAAATATATTGAATTTAAAAAGGAAAAATACAGGTCTATGGTTTTTCTATTTAACCCATTCTCCCTTTTTAAATGTTGGTATCACATCTGCCAATTTCCACTCCTTGGGTACCAATCCTAATTTTATTAAATTATAGAATAGTGTAGTTAATGGACAACTAAGCTCTACCTTGCACTTCTTTAATATTCTAGTATAAATTTCATCGGATCCTGAAGATTTATGAGCATTAATTTATCTATTTCTTTTATTACATTCTTCCTCGTAATATTTATTGTACTAAGTATATTATCAGGACGGTCTGTGTATATTTCTTCTACCTCTGGAATATATTCCAAGTTTTCATTGTTAAATACAGATAAGAAATATTCAATTAAACATATACACATCTCTTTATGATCATCTGTGAAATGACTGTTGCCTACTTCAACTGGTCCAACTTTTAACCCCTAGAGGACCACCAGGAAGGAAGGGTAAGGGAAACTAGATAAAAAAATTTATGAATACACTCAGCTCGTTTTTTATGCGTTGTTATAATACCCCAAATTGGAATAATACCCCCCAAAAATAATAGTAAAAAAATACGAAATATACGAATAAAGCCCGTGCAAAAAATTTGAAAAAAAAATCCCTTTTAGTAAATAAGCAACTGCCTCGGAGGCACTTTTCCCCCTTGTTGCCATGTGCATACGTTACATGGGAATTAAAGGGTGCCTGAATCAGATGAGCTCATCAAAACACCTCATACCACTCTTCCAACACTTGCTTCCATCCCGAGTGACGAAGTTATCGTACAAAAACGCTGATCATCTAAGTCAAATTGATGTAAAATGCAACACAACGAAAGGATATCAAAACGTTGTCATTTATGACATTAGTTTACTATGAATACTTCAATAAAAGGGCAATTTTTTGCTGCTTATAGTTTAGATAGAGCCCTTTCCTTTTACACCTGGCAACAGCACACGTTAAAGTTGCCAGAAATTAGTAAAACAGAAAATCGTCCTTTTCACCCCCTCCTCCCCTCCCAACCCGGGGTGTCCCCTTAAAGGGTGACTGAATCAGATGAGCTCACCACAACACCTTGTACCACTCTCCAACACTTGCTTCCATCCCTAGTGACGAAGTTATCATATAAAAATGCTGATTATCTACGTCAAATTGATGTAAAATGCAACACAATGAAAGAATGTCAAAACATCGTCATTTATGACATTATTTTACTACAAATACTTTTTTTTTTATGTATGTGACACCGGGACAGACAGAAACTGCCCTCATCAATAAAGGCCTGGGCACAAGAAAATACCAAGATGAAGGAAAGGAAAAAGGTTAAGGACAAGGCAGAGATGAGGTAATGTCACACAAAGGAAAACGACAGACACAAAAAACAGTCAAAGTATAGAGGACCCAGAGATATGGAGGACTATGCTCTGAGATGACGATAGAACTGCTTTTTGAAGGATGAAAGGTCACAAGAAATAGGAAAGACAGAAGGAGGAAGAGAGTTCCAGAGTCTGGAGGTAGATGGGAAAAAGCAGTCACTGCACCGACCAATCCCCGAGCTACAAATCTCCACACACTACCTGTGAGTTGAGGCTGCTTGGCGAGTGTTACGTGGCCTCATCAGTGGGGGAGGGATGCAATTTGCCAACTCATCAGAACAGAGATGGAAGTAGTAGCGATAGAAAAGAGAAAGGGAAGATACCTTACGTCGAAGAGAGAAAGAATCCAGATTAGAAGTAAGAGAAGGATCATTAATGAGTCTGACTGCCTTAGATTCAAACCTATCAAGAAGATAAGTATAGGAAGAAGCACCCCAGATGTGTGAGCAGTATGCTAAGCAGGGACGGATAAGACCTTTGTAAATTTTAAGTAACTGCAAAGAGGAAAAGTAATGATGAAAACGAAACAAAACCCCCCAATTTTTTGGATGAAGATTTAGAAATTTGGATTATATGATTCCTCCAAAACAAGTTAGAGGCTACATGGATTCCTAATATATTGATAGAGTTAAGAGGGTAAATTTCGTTAGTTTCGAAAACAATAGGGTTCTCAGGAGGAGAAGATAAAAGAGATAGCCAGAAACTGTGTCTTGGAGGCATTGAATTTAACTAAATATTGAGTGCCCTACTCAGATACTCTCTGCAAATCGGAGTTAAGAGTAGAAGAAAGAGTGATACGAGACTGATTATGAGTAACAGATCAAGGTTGTGATGAAAGGAAAAGTGAAGCGTAGAATCATCAGCAAAGGCATGAAGAAGAGAGGAAGAAGGCGATTGTAGAAGATCATTGATGAAAAGATAGAACAGAGTAGGTGAAAGAATCGAGAACTGTGGACCACCACTGGTAACAGACAAAGGGCTAGATGTTGCGCCATCAACAACTACAGATATAAAACGGTCAGTAAGAAAACTGGAAATCAGAGAACAGAAAGAAGGGGTAAAGCCATAGGCAGGGAGTTTGGCCAACAAAGCCTTGTGCCAGACTGTCAAAAGCCTTAGAGATATCAAAGGCGACAACAAAGGATTCCCCATAGTTCCCCAGAGAAGATGACCATGCATGAGTAAGATAGGACAGGAGATCACCAGTGGATCTTGCCTTGCAGAAGCCGTACTGATGATCGGAGATAAGTGAGTTAGATTCAAGGTGTTTCAAGAAGTGAGCATTGAGCAAAGTTTCGAAAACTTTAGCAATAAAGGAGGTTAGGGCAATAGGTCGGTAGTTTGAAGGAATAGAGCGGTCACCCTTCTTAGGAACAGGCTGAACTAGAGCATGCTTCCAAGATGAAGGATAGATACTGGCTGACAGAATGAGGCACAAAAGACGGCAAAGCAATGGAGCCAGTTCATTTACAAACTCCTTAAGGAACCTTGCAGGGATACCATCGGGACCAGGAGCATTGTTCGTCTTTAGCGAGCAAAGAACCTTATCAACTTTGCGTGAAGAAAGGATAAGGGAGGGCATAGGGTTAGAAAGGGGTAAAATTGAGGAACAGGTGTAATGGAATCGTTTACAGAAAAATGAGAGCCAAAGAAAGTGACTTTGTCAGTGAGAGAGCAAGCTATAGAACCATCAGAACGAATGAGAGGGGGAAAGCTTGGGTTACATAAGTTTTTGGAGAGGTTTTTGGCTAAGGACCAGAAGCATTTGTCAGTGGGAGAGGAGTTAAGGTCATCAACTTTCCTTCTTATAAAGGAAGCCTTAGAGAAGACCTTCGAATCTAAGCAGTACAGCGATTCCTAGCTACAATAAAGCAGCGCAAACTAAATCGGAAGGAGAGGCTTGGTAAGATCGGTGTGTCAGAATCCACGCCTGGATAGCCATGGTTAAACCAAGGTTTAGGGGGAGAGAAAGTTTTTATAGAAGAGGGGATGTACACCTCCAATCCTGCGGTCATGATCAGGGTTGCGGGACCAAATGCAGTAGTCATCCTATGGGAAGTCAAAGAGGAAGTTACGCAAATTTTCATGTTGGGTACGCTCAAAGTGCCAAAGATGGCACTGAGTGGGAGGGATTGGTGGAGGGGGAGCGAATATGGAAGAGACTGAGATCATAGAGTGGTCAGATTTACCAAGAGGGGAAAGCACAGAATAAGAGTAGTTTGAAGGGTTAGAAGTAAAAAAAATAGGTCAAGAGTGTTTGCAGCATGTTCTTGACGATCAGGTATGCGAGTAGGATGTTTGATAATTTGCTCCAGATTGAGAGTAATAGCCAAAGCAAGAGCCTCACTTCCTCCCACATCAGTGTGAGAAGAATGAAGCCACTCATTGTGGTGTACATTGAAGTCTCCAATGTAGAGAACTTCGGCATGTGGGTGAGAAGATAGCAAGGACTCATGGCACGAGGACAGATATTCAAAGAAAGACACAAATTCGGTGGAGTTTGGAGAACAGTAGCAGAAACAAAGGAAGATAGTGGTAGTGGAGAGATAAGACTTTTAGCCAGAGAACATCAAAGTCAGGAGATTCAAGGTCCATGAGCCTCGCATTAAGAGTGTTAGTGTTGCAGTAGGCACAGACCCCACCTTTGGAATGAAAATGAGTATACAGATTATAGTGAGAGACTTGAAATGGGTCAGTGGAGGCATGTATAGACAGCTGGGTTTCAGATAGGAGGAGGCGATAAGGGGGGAAAGTGCCCAAGTGCTGTTCTACAGACGAAAGATTAGAGTTCAGCCCACGAATGTTAGAATAGTGAAGAGTGAAAGAAGCAGATCTATTGGGAGGTGCATGGTTAAGGGCAGAACCACTACTACCACCAGGCGTGTCTGCCCTCAAGCCAATAGTGGAGTCAACACGATCCCCGGAGATTCTTTGCACCCTTTATGCCGGATACTGGGGGCCATTAGCTGTGGACCTTCCATAAATAATAACAAATGTGAGGATAAAAGAAAGAAAAAGAGAGAGATGTGGGGAATGTTGTGACTTGTCAAATGTAATGGAATAGCAAGAGATGTGTAATGAATACGCCAGAATATTCAGTGTAGATGTAGGCATGAGGAAAGAACCGTCCTGAAGGAAAACTCAACACAGAAGTGTCTGGACCAGTCCTAGTTGCATCCTAATACCTTCAGTCGCAGTCGTAGTCTTTCAACAGGCGCCTGGTGCCCTGACCAACCTACTAATCATACTTATATAAAAGGGCAATTTTTTGCTGTTTATAGTTTAGATAGAGCCCTTTCCTTTTAAATATGGCACCAGCACATGCTAAAGTTGCAAGAAATGAGTAAAACAGAGAATCGTCCTCCTCACCCCCTCCCCCCTCCCAACCCAGGGTGTCCCCCTAAGTTACGTGCTCACCGTCACCAAGCACGTCCCAGTATATGCCTGTTCCCCACCGCATAATAGAGTATGTTAATTTGCTTACTGTACAGTAAATCTGAATATCTTTTATACTCTTAGCTATTTGTTTTTCAATAAAAATAGCTAGAGGTCTTTCTGCTTTGCTATGTACATATAATACTGTATATGTTTTACTTATCTTATATCTTTGGCATAGTGTGTCTATGTACAGTTGTGAAAAGTATCTATGCTCATTATCATTGTTTCTTATGGAAAATGACTCTTTACATTATGCGATTTTTACATTACACATCACTTCTAAAAACCTATCTTCTCGCGTTACTCCAAGAACTGGGTGTACAGTAATCCCCCCCTTATCGTGGTAGTTCGGTTCCTGGACCCGGCGCGAGACAGGAAAACCGCGAAGTAGGAACACCTTTTTTTTTTTTATGATTATGACACCAGGACAGGCCAAAAATGATAAAATAAAACGGCCTTTATCAGGCTGTAAAGAGAAACTGAGATGGAGAGTGTAATGACCTGTCAGATGTGAAGGGATTATAAAAGATGTGTAATGAATATCCAGCTCTCTGCTGGGTTTACTATACCTCTGCATTACTTTCATGATGTCTATTCTAAAAATTCTCCTTAGATCTCATTACTAATATGATTATTATTATTATTATTATTATTATTATTATTATTATTATTATTATTATTGGCAACAATAATTTTCCTTTGATGATGATTGGGGAGATTATTATTATTATTATTATTATTATTATTATTATAATTATTATTACTATTATTATTATTATTATTATCATCATTATTATTACGAATTCATAATTAAACCATTATTTTTACGATAAATAATGTAGTTTTGGTTGAATGAACAAGAGTTACTTAAAGATTCTCTCTCTCTCTCTCTCTCTCTCTCTCTCTCTCTCTCTCTTTCTCTCTCTCTCTCTCTCTCTTTCCAACAGTCTATTCGACCCAACCCCCCACACTCTCTATCTATCTATATAAATTTATGTTTTCTACTATTTTTTACTGTTTTATTATTCGTAGGCTGGGAAATAAATTTTTTTTATCAATTAGATAATGAAATATGTTTCTTCAATAAAAAAAAAAATGAAAATAGAGAATTTTTTGTTTTTAATATTTTAATATTTTTGCATATACACATAAAATAAAATAATACTAAAAAAAAAAAAAAGCGATACAGTGAGAAAGCGAACCAAGAAACGTGAATAACCGGGGGAACACTGTATGTATATATATATATATATATATATATATATATATATATATATATATATATATATATATATATATATATATATATATATATATATATATATATATATATATATATATATATATATATATATATATATATATATATATATATATACTGTATATATGTATTGGCATTTATTATCCTACTAGGCATCCTGTTTCATGCATCAGCTACTCTACGGTATTACCAAGCCAATTTTCACCAATTTCCCTTCTGAACATAAATTTATCAAGCTTTAATCCATTACCCATTACGAGTTCTGGTTTGATCATGAATTTTTACAACTTTATTAATTATCACCCTTGTAATGACCTGTCAGATGAGAAGGGATTATAAAAGATGTGTAATGAATATCCAGCTCTCTGCTGGGTTTTAATATACCTCTGCATTACTTTCATGATGTCTATTCCAAAAATTCTCCTTAGATCTCATTATTATTATTATTATTATTATCATTATTATTATTATTATTGTTATTATTATTATTATTATTATTATCATTATTATTATTATTTTTAACAATAATTTTCCTTTAATGATGATTGTGGAGATTATTATTATTATTATTATTATTATTATTATTATTATTATTATTATTATTATTATTATTATTATTATCATTATTATTATTAATATCATTATTATTACGAATTTGTAATTAAACCATTATTTTTACAATAAATAATGTAGTTTTGGTTGAATGAACAAGAGTTAATTAAAGATGTCTCTCTCTCCCTCTCTCCAACATTCTATTCTATCCAACCCCCCACACTCTCTTTGTCCCAGCCAACTAGGGAGGGGCACTGTACACAGTTTTTAAAGTAAATAAACCAACAGATGTACAAACAATGATGAGCCCTTAATAATAGCAATAATAATAATAATAATAATAATGATGATTATTATAATAATAATAATAATAATAATAATAATAATAATAATAATAATAATAATAATGATAATAATCACCACAATCATCATCAAAGGAAAATTATTGTTGCCAATAAAAATAATAATAATAATAATAATAATAATAATAATAATAATAATAAGATCTAAAGAGAATTATTGGAATAGACATCATGAAAGTAATGCAGAGGAATATTAAAACCCAGCTGAGAGCTGGATATTCATTACTCATCTTTTATAATCCCTTCACATCTGACAGGTCATTACACTCTCCATCTCTGTTTCTCTTTACAGCCTGATAAAGGCTGTTTTATTTTATAATTTTTTGGCCCATCCTGGTGTCACAATAATCTTGATTTTTTTTTTCCAAAAAAATCCGAGATACAGTGAATGAGTGACAGGTGAGCCGCGAAATAGCGAGGGATTACTGTATGTATATATATATATATATATATATATATATATATATATATATATATATATATATATATATATATATATATATATATATATATATATATATATATATACCGTATATATATATATACACCTTGTTCCTTTTATGCGCAATTTATATATCTGCAAAATTGCAATAACGCCCCCAAAAAATAATAGTAAAAAATTAGAATTTTGCAAATAACGCCCCCACCCAAAAAAAAATTATTATTATTATTTTTTTTTAATATAGTAAATAAGCACCCGCGGACAATTCTTCCATGAGTACAAAGAGGATTACGTTAAGAAAAGATCATCAACATTACACATTATATATACACCCACCCTACCTCTGTCATATGTCTATCTAATCTACATTTGAAGGTGTCTAAGGTATTGGCATTTATTATCCTACTAGGAATCCTGTTCCATGCATCAACTACTCTACAGTACTCCAAACCAATTTTCACCAATTTCCCTTCTGAACCTAAATTTATCAAGTTTAAATCCATTACCCATTACGAGTTCTGGTTTGATCATGAATTTTTAAAACTTTATTATCACCCTTGTTAATCCCTTTAAACCGTTTATACACCTCAATCATATCCCCCCCACCTCTGCGCCTCTCTAGAGAATGTAGATTAAGTTTTTTTAATCTGTCATATGGTAGATTTAGGCATTGCATAATTATTTTTTTTTTTTCGTTTTTTAGTCTTGCTTTGGTTATTTATCATTTTTATTTTATCTTTGTTTACATTTGCAGATAGAGGTTCGTTCTCCTGCATCCTCCTCCTCTTCTACTGCATAAGTTACTTGCTCACAGCCACCATGCATGTCCCAGTGTACTGTATGACTGTTGCCCACTGCATAATAGAGTACAGTACAGTAATGTATGTTAATTTCTAGCTGTAAAGTGAATATGACTATCTTTTGTATACTCTTAAAAACAGATACAGGGCTTTCTGCTTTGCTATATAGTAATAAAATATATTTTTTACTTATCTTATATCTTTGGCATGGTGTGTCTATGCAAGGCTTGGAATGTATCTATACCCTTTATCATTGTTTCCTATGGAAAATGACTCGTTTTTTCACTCGATTTTCCATTTACCCGACACTTCTGAGAACCTATCTAGGCGTTATTCTGAGAACTAGGTATATATATATATATATATATATATATATATATATATATATATATATATATATATATATATATATATATATATATATATATATATATATATATATATACAGTAATCCCTCGCTATTTTGTGGTTCACCTATCGCAAATTCAGTGCATCGCGGATATTTTTTGGAAAAAAAAAAATCACCAGGACGGGCCAAAAAATGATGAAATAAAACTGCCTTTATCAGGCTGTAAAGAGAAACAGAGATGGAGAGTGTAATGACCTGTCAGATATGAAGGGATTATAAAGGATGTGTAATGAATATCTAGTTCTCTGCTGGGTTTTAATATACCTCTGCATTACTTTCTTGATGTCTATTCCAATAATTCTTCTTATATCTTATTATTATTATTATTATTATTATTATTATTATTATTATTATTATTATTATTGGCGACAATAATTTTCCTTTGGCGATGATTGTGGAGATTATTACCATTATTATTATTATTATTAAGGGCTCATCATTGTTTGTACATCTGTGGGTTTATTTACTTTAATAACTGTGTACAGTGCCCCTCCCTAGTTGGCTGGGACAAAGAGAGTGTGGGGGGTTGGGCAGAATAGAATGTTGGAGAGAGAGAGAGAGAGAGAGAAACTCTTTAATTAACTCTTGTTCATTCAACCAAAACTACATTATTTATTGTAAAAATAATGGCTTCATGACAAATTCGTAATAATAAAAATAATAATAATAATCTCAACAATCATCATCAAAGGAAAATTATTGTTGCCAATAATAATAATAATAATAATAATAATAATAATAATAATAAAAATATCTAAGGAGAATTTTTGGAATAGACATCATGAAAGTAATGCAGAGGTATATTAAAACCCAGCAAAGAATTAGATATTCATTACATATCTTTTATAATCCCTTCACATCTGACAGGTCATTACACTCTCCATCTCTGTTTCTCTTTACAGCCTGATAAAAGCTGTTTTATTTTATCATATTTTGGCCCATCCTGGTGTCATAATCATCTTAAATATCTTTTTTTTTTTTTTTTTAAAGATGTTCCCACTTCGCGGAAATTCACCTATCTCGGCTGGTACCGGAACCGAACCCCCGCAATGAACAAGGGATTACTGTATATATATATATATATATATATATATATATATATATATATATATATATATATATATATATATATATATATATATATATATATATATTGTTCCTTTTATGCGCAATTTTTTTTATCTGCGAAATTGCAATAACGCCCCCAAAAATAATAGTAAAAAAATTCGAATTTCGCGAATACACCCCCTCCAAAATTATTATTATTATTTTTTATTATTTTTTTTAAGTAAATAAGCGCCTGCAGACGCTTCTTCCACGAGTACAAAGAGGATTACGATAAGAAAAGATGATCATCATTATACATTATATATACACCCACCCTACCTCTGTCGTATGTCTATCTAATCTACATTTGAAGGTGTCTAAGGAGTTGGCATTTATTATCCTACTAGGAAACCTGTTGCATGCATCAGCTACTCTATGGTATTACCAAGCCAATTTTCACCAATTTCCCTTCTGAACCTAAATATATCACGAGTTCTGGTTTGATCATGAATTTTTAAAACTTTATTAATATCACCCTTGCTAATCCCTTTAAACCATTTATACACCTCAATCATATCCCCCCTAACTCTGTGCCTCTCAGAGAATGTACATTAAGTTTTTTAATCTGTCATATGGTAGATTTAGGCATTGCATAATTAAATTTTTTTTTCGTTTCTTAGTCATGCTTTGGTTATTTATAATTTTTATTTTATCCTTGTTTACATTTGCGGATAGAGGTTCGTTCTCCAGCATCCTCCTCCTCTTCTACCGCATAAGTTACTTGCTCACGGCCACCATGCATTTCCCAGTGTACTGTACGACTGTTGCCCACTGCATAATAGAGTACAGTACAGTAATGTATGTTAATTTCTAGGTGCAAAGTGAATATGAATATCTTTGTATACTCTTAAAAATAGATACAGGGCTTTCTGCTTTGCTATGTAGTAATAAAATATGTTTTTTACTTATCTAAAATCTTCGGCATGGTGTGTCTATGTAAGGTTTGGAACGTGTCTATTCCCTTCATTATTGTTTCCTATGGAAAATAACTAGTTTTTTCACGCGATTTTCCATTTACCCGACACTTCGGAGAACCTATCTTGGCGTTATTCTGAGAACTATATATATATATATATATATATATATATATATATATATATATATATATATATATATATATATATATATATATATATATATATATATATATATATATATATATATATATACAATGTTCCCCCCCTGTATCGCTTTTCTTGGTTCGCGTTTTCACTGTACCACGGTTTTTCTTTTGGCAAATTATTATTTAATTTTTTGGGTATATGCAAAAATATTAAAATATTAAAAAAATAAAAATTCTCTGTATTTTAATTTTTTATTGAAAAAAAAAATATTTCATTATCTAATTGATAAAAAAAATTTATTTCCCAGCTTAAGAATAATAAAACAGTAAAAATTAGTAAAAAACATAAATTTAGATAGATAGATAGATAGATACGTTTCTTGACCACCCCTTTTCAAATGCATAATCTTTACAAAAGGAATATGTGGTCCAAATTACAATGAATAAATACAACAGATTTTGTACAGTCATCAAATAAGTATATGAATTTTAAATTAATTTACATTGTACTAATAACTGAATGATATACGTACGTACAGTATAACTCACAGTATTGCATCATGCGAAATAGTGTTCAATAGCGTACAATGTATTGGGGTCGCAGCTACGTGAGCTAGCATACATATTTATATTTCCAAAAGTTTCATGATTTTATTGATAAAAAAACATATTTCTTAGCCTAAGAATAATAATACAGTAAAAAATAGTAAAAAACATAAATACTAACAGTATTGCAACATGTAAAATACGATACCGCTATCAGCGTTTCGGACAAAGGCTTCCACCATTTTCCATTGTCTCGCCTCACTCATGTGCGCCGTTCACGTTGTGCTTATTATTATTAATATGTTTTGCTTGTTATTCTTTTACTCGCATATTTTAACCTTTGCAATGCCTCCCAAGCATACTTCATCTTCTAAGGCTTCTTGTAGTGAGCCTAAGCAGCAAAAGAAAATGTTAACCATAACAGGTAAGGTAAGTTTACCTATCACGTACATATAAATCTACGTTGCATGCTGTTATTTATAAAGTAAAGGGTGATTCTTTAACAGTGCAGGGAGGGTTTATACAGTAAACGTAAAAATAATTGTAAAATACCTATGTACATGAGTATGTCATATAAATTTACGCTTGCATGTTGTTATTTATGAAGTAAAGGGTGGTTTGTTAGCAGTACAGGGAGGGTTTATACAGTTTATACGGTGTAAACGTAAAAATAAATTAAAATATCTATGTACATATAGGCTGATCCTACTCCGCGATTTTCCTGGTTCGTGCCGGGTCCCGGAACCGAACCCCCGCGATGAGGGGGGGAACACTGTATATATATATATATATATATATATATATATATATATATATATATATATATATATATATATATATATATATATATATATATATATATATATATATATATATATATATACATATACAGTGTTGCCTCACTTATCGCGGTAGTTCGGTTCCGGGACCCGCCGCAAACCCGGAAATCCGCGGAGTAGGATCAGCCTATATGTACATAGATAGTTTAATGTATTTTTACGTTTACACTGTATAAACCCTTCCTGTACTGTTAAAAATACACCCTTTACATTATAAATAACAGCAAGCAACGTAATTTTTTTATGAAAGTGATAGGAAAACTTACCGTGAATGAGGTGATGATGACTTGACATACATAGGTTCCATATTTTACAATAATTTTTACGTTTACGTAAAATAGCGGCCGACATCCACAAACATTTTTCCTTCTTTAAACATATCTAAGAGTTTCACTTTATCTACAATGGTTAACATTTTCCTCTGCTGCTTAGGCTCACTACAAGAAGCCTTACAAGATGAAGGATGCTTGGGAGGCATTGCAAAGATTAAAATATGCGAGTAAAAAAATCACAAGCAAAACATATTAATAATAATAAGCACAACGTGAATGGCGCACACGAGTGAGGCGAGATAATGGAAGATGGTGGAAGCCTTTGTCCGAAACGCTGATAGCGGTATCGTATTTTACATGTTGCAATACTGTTAGTATTTATGTTTTTTAATATTTTTTCTGTTATATTATTCTTAGGCTAAGAAATACGTTTTTTTTATTAATAAAATCATGAAACTACTGGAAATATAAATATATATGTTAGCTCATGTAGCTTCAATCCCAATACATTGTACGCTATCGAACACAAGCAAAACGTTTAATAAGCACAACGTGAACGGCGCACACGTGAGTTAGACTGAACGAGTCTTTGTCCAAAACGCTGATAGCGGTATCGTATTTTACATGTTGCAATACTGTTAGTATTTATGTTTTTTACTATTTTTTACTATTTTCTTATTCTTAGGCTAATAAATACGTTTTTTTTATCAATAAAATCATGAAACTACTGGAAATATAAATATATATGCTAGCTCACGTAGTTGCGACCCCAATGCATTGTACGCTATCGAACACTATTTCGTATGATGCAAAACTGTGAGTTATACTGTACGTACGTATATCATTCAGTTATTAGTACAATGTATATTAATTTAAAATTCATCTACTTATTTGATGATTGTACAAAATCTATTGCATTTATTCACTGTAATTTGGACCAAATATTCCTTTTGTAAAGATTATACTGTACTTTTCAAAAGAGGTGGTCAATAAATGTGTCTATCTATCTATCTATCTATCTATCTACATTATGTTTTTTACTATTTTTTACTGTTTTATTATTCGTAGGCTGGGAAATAATTTTTTTTATCAATTAGATAATGAAATATGTTTTTTTCAATTAAAAAAAAATGAAAATACTGAGAATTTTTTTTATAAATATTTTTGCATATACCCATGAAATAAAATAATAATTTATATAAAAAAAAAAAAAAAACGCGATAGAGTGAGAAAGCGAACCAAGAAGCGCGAATAACTGGGGTAACACTGTATATATATATATATATATATATATATATATATATATATATATATATATATATATATATATATATATATATATATATATATATATATATATATATATACACAGTAATCCCTCGCTATATCGCGGCTCACCTATCACGAATTCCGTGCATTGGGTTTTTTCTTTTTGGCGAGTTTTTTGTTTTTTCTGGGTATATGCGAAAATATTAAAAAAATAAAAATTTTCAGTATTTTCATATTTTCCTTGAAAACAAAAATGTTCATTATTTTATTGATAAAAAAATGCATTTCCCAGCCTAAGAATAGTAAAATGGTAAGAAATAGTAAAAAAAACATATATTTGAACATGTAAATCTGCAACATAGAAAGTACGATACTGGTAGCAGCGTTTCGGAAAACGCAAAGGGTCGCACCTACTTGAGCTAGCATATATTAAAATTTCCAGCAGTTTCATTATTTTATTGATAAAAAAAAAACATATTTCTTAGCCTAAGAATAATAAAACAGTAAAAAATAGTAGAAAACATAAATACTCACAGTATTACACCATGTAAAATACGATACCGGTATCAGCGTTTCGGAAAACGAAAAGGGTCGCACCTATGTGAGCTAGTAAATATTGAAATTTTCATTATTTTATAGATAAAAAAAAGTATTTTCTAGCCTAAGAGTAATAAAACAGCAAAAAATAGTAAAAAACATAAATTTAAACATATACACTCACAGTATTGCACAATGTGAAATACTGTACGATAGCGTACACTGTATTGGCGTCTTGGAAAACGCAAAGGCTCGCATCTATGTGAGATAGTGTATGAAATGCTATTGGTTGAAAGGGTGAGAGACGATGAATCACAGAATTGTTTTTCTGTATGTTCTGTATCATGGGGTCTGATTGGCGTTTTGATTGAAGCTTGGTTCTCCCACCATCTTCCATTGTCTCGCCTCACTCGTTCAGTCTAACTCACATGTGCGCGGTTCGCGCTGTGCTTATTAATATGTTATGCTTCGGGCTCTTTCGATAACAGTCTCCTATGCCTCAACAGACTCCTCTTTTATTATTTCCTCTACTGGGGGAGCATCAGTATCATTTCCTTTGCCTCAACAGACTCCTCTTTAATTTCAAGCGGCTTCTACAGATCTTCTTTAACGTCTGATTTACAAGAGATTACCTCTACTGGGGGAGCATTAGTATCATTTTCACAGTTTTCAATGCCATCCACCTCCATCATAGATGGAGAAGGAACACAATTGGTTTCTGAAGACAAACCTGAATTGAGACCAGTTTGTGCAAAGTCCAAAGTATACTGTACAGGTATACCTTACCCAACGTTGTTAATTGGTTCCAGGAGAGACGACTTAAGTCGAAAAACGACTTAAATCGAATTAGCTTGTCTCTAGGCTAGCCTATGCTAGGCTACGCGAAATTTACTTGTTTAGGCTAAACCAAAAATAATCATTCCTAATTCTGTACTTTATTCATGAATGCAATTTTCAATAACATATGGTTAATAAGAATCTATTTTAAGCTTACAAACAAATAAATTTTATATTTTAATAGTGCATGTACAGAAAAAAAGTACAGGTAATTAAATTTACAAATACAATTTGGTGATGTTTACCGTACATCGCAGATGCTTTATTTATGAATGTGGTTTGCTATGACATGATAAAATAAAAGCCTTTTTTAAGGTTAAACACAAATACAGAAATTATTATTATTTTACAATAATAATAATAATAAAAAAAAACTAATTTACTTTAAATTTACCTTGGTGGTTTACATCGCGGACGTAGATGGCTGTGGATCGTCAACATCAACAGCTGATTCTGGCTGTTGTCGTCGTTGTCCGATAGGCTTGAAAAACTGGTCGAGAGTTCCTTGAACTGTCTTCTTCTTCTTCTCCTCAAGAATCACATTATAAGGAGCAAAAGCTTCGTGACAAGCCCCCATAACCTTGGAAAAGTGTTGAGCACTGGGATCCATATCCTCGAACAAAGAAAGTCCTTTTTCGATAATTGCAAATGTCTGCTGCATTTTCTTAATGGTAAAGTGACGTTGCTCAGGTGGTTATGTTTCCTCCTCTTCTTTATTTTGCTGCTAGTGAAGCTCCATCAATTCTTCGTTTGTCAGGGGCTTCTTGTCTTTTTCAAATAAATCTGTGAAATCCTCCTCCTCCAAATCCATTTCTAGCTCTCTGCTCATAGTCACCAACGTTTTGTTGATGGCAACATTATCAAACCCCTTGAAATCATTGATGAATTGCGGGCATAGCTTCTTCCATACACCATTCATTGCCATGTTTTGAACATCATTCCATGCTGCTGCTATGTTCTGTACAGCCTTGTATATGTCATATTTCTTCCAGAAGTCACGAAGTGTGCATGACTCATCAAGGTAAATGGCAGCTATTGATTGCCGCAGCATACGCTTCATATAGTAACGCTTGAAGATAGTAATTATTCCCTGATCCATTGGCTGCAAAAGAGACGTGGTGTTAGGAGGAAGGTATACAACGGTAATGTTGGGGTGAAAATCTACAATGTTTTGCAGGTTTGCGGGTGGCCAGGAGCATTATCTATAATAAGTAAAATCTTTAAAGGAATCTCCTTCTCCTTGCAGTACTTCTCTGCTGCTGTGATAAATTGGTTGAAAAACCAATCTTCAAAAAGAACGACAGTAACCCATGCTTTTGGATTAGACATCCATATAACAGGGAGAGATGCCTTGGGTATGTTCTTCAGGGCACGGGGGTTGTGTGCATGATACACAAGCAATGGCTTTAACTTAAAAACTCCTGCACAATTACCTCCCAACATAATGGTCACACGTTCTTTTGAGACCTTGTAGCCTGGAATAGTTTTCTCCTCTTTAGAAATAAATGAACGAACTGGCAATGTTTTCCAATATAAACCAGTTTCGTCTACGTTAAAAATCTGTTCAGGAAGAAACCCGTTTTCTTTGATAATTTTCTTTAACCCATTAGGAAATTTTGCTGCTGCTTGTTCGTCTGCTGATGCACTTTCACCTTGCTTCTTAATGGAGTGATAACCCCTTCGCTCCTTAAATCTCATGAACCATCCTTGACTTGCTTTGAACTCTACATCTTTCTCATCGGGGTATTTTTTCTTCAGATCCTCAAACACAGACAAGGCTTTCTCTTGAATGATTTCTTGACTAACATCACCTCGCTGACGATTCAACCTATCAATCCAAAGAGAAAGAAGACTTTCCATTTCTTCAAAGATTTTGCCTCTTTTCTTATTGATGGTGGTGTTCTTCATCCCTGGGTCATCAGATTTTATATGCGTTATAATCTTGCCTTTATTATGTACAATCGTTGATACAGTTGTCCGACTCATCCCAAAAGATCATGCAATCGCTACCACTTTCTCATGTTTTTCATGGCGTTTTATCATAGCCAGTTTATCGTCCAGCGTTATAGCATGACGCTTAGCACTTGCACTAGGAATTTTCTTAGGTGCCATGGGGGCAAAATATAAGGTCACAAATGAATGAGAATAAGAGTAGCCGATAAACAGACGTATACCGTGCATAAACTAATCAATTCAAAACAATAGAGGTTTCGCGGGAATGACGAGTGACGACGCCTAACGGTAGATACTGGAACTACTGTACGTATATTAATAAGATTTTATATGCTTTTATTCTTATTTATTGTACAATAACATGAATTTACGTGCTTTTGTTTTATTTATTGCACAGTAACATGATTTCATGTGCTTTTAATGGCTTTCTAGTGATATTATGATTCCAATATTTGTAGCGGACAGAGGTAAAGTTGATTATGATGACGTAAACTTTATTTTTATATTTTTTTTATTTTTCCATATATTTTCTTGAAAACCGACGTATAATCAAGAACGACTTAACTCGAAATGACGTAAGCCAAGGTATACCTGGATTTCAAAATATCACTGATAGGATACTTGGCCTCTCCACTACCATATTTTTCAAAATGATCAAGGGTTTTCATAAGTATTGTATATTCATTTCACTTTGCAACTTAGTCACGAGTAAATCGAAGAACCTGGCCTTACACTCGAACGTCTGGCAGCCATGTATGAACACCTGAAAGCCCTCCAACAACTCTCACAAGAACATGATGATAATATGGTTCGTTCGGTGACCTTCTGCAATCTTCTCGACGATGCCATGTCATTACCACCTGATTCACGGTAAGTTTACCTATCACTTTCAGATAAATTTATGCTTGCACGTTGTTATTAATAAAGTAAAGGGTGGTTTGCTAACAGTACAGGGAGGGTTTATACAGTAAACGTAAAAACAAATGCAAAATACCTATGTATATAGGGTGATCCTACTTCGTGGAAATTCACCTATCACGGTCGGTCCCGGAACCGAACCCCTGCAATAAATGAGGGGTTTCTGTATATATATATTTATACCTTGTTCCTTTTTTCGGCATTTTTTTTATCACCGAAATTGCAATAACGCCCCTAAAAAATAATAGTAAAAAAATACAAAGTTCGTGAATAACACCCAGGCAAAAAAATTTGAACAAACATTTTCATTGTAGTAAAAAATCGACCACCTCGGAGGCACTTTTCCACCATCCTCCTCCTCTTCTATCGCTTAATGCGATCGGATATTATGAAGAAAATTTTAAAAAAGCATTAAAAACAAACAGCAAACCTATTTTCAATGTAATATTATCAGGGAAATAGCATGTGAGGGTGCATCAGCTGATACGGAAGTAGCAAAACGTTTGCCGATAGAGGTTCGTTCTCCCGCATACTACTCTACTCCTCTTCTACCGCTTAATGAGATCGCATATTATGAAGAAAATTGAAAAAAAGCATTATGAACAAAGAGCAAACATATTTTCAGTATAATATCGTCAGGGAAATAGCGTGTGAGGGTGCATCAGCTGATACAGAAGTGTGACAAAACGTATGAATCCTCATCCTCACCACCACCATCAGTGTTGCTAGAACAGATGAATGAGAGAAATGATAAATATAAAAATATACATGTAAGTTGGTAAGTTATTTCAAGTATCTTAAAGATGAAGTACATTTTTATTAATATTGCAGCATGTACTACTATCTTGTAATTAATATACAGTAATTCCTCGCTCTATCGCGGTTCACCTATCATGGATTAACTGCATCGCGGATTTTTTTGGGGATTTTTTATTTTTTATTTATTTTTTTTTTTAAGATTATTGTGACACCAGGATGGGCAAAAAAATTATAAAATAAAACAGCTTTTATCAGGCTGTAAAGAGAAACAGAGATGGAGAGTGTACTGACCTTCAGATGTGAAGGGATTATAAAAGATGTGTAATGAATATCCAGCTCTCTGCTGGGTTTTAATATACCTCTGCATTACTTTAATGATGTCTATTCCAATAATTCTCCTTAGATCTTATTATTATTATTGGCAACAATAATTTTCCTTTGATGATGATTGTGGAGATTATCATCGTCATCATTATTATTATTATTATCATTATTTTTTTTAATTATTATTATTATTATTATTATTATTATAATTATTAAGGGCTCATCATTGTTTGCACATCTCTTGGTTTATTTACTTTAATAACTGTGTACAGTGCCCCTCCCTAGTTGGCTGGGACAAAAAGAGTGTGGGGGGTTGGGTAGAATAGAATGTTGGAGAGAGAGAGAGAGAGAGAGAGAGAGAGAGAGAGAGAGAGAGAGAGAGAGAGAGAGAGAGAGAGAGAGAGAGAGAGAGAGAGAGAGAGAGAGAGAGAGAGAGAGAGAGAGAATCTTTAATTAACTCTTGTTCATTCAACCAAAACTTCTTTGCAGGATGTAAGGAAGTACTTTTTCAGTGTAAGAGTAGTTGATAATTGGAATTCGCTAAGCGAGGAGGTAGTTAATGGTATCTCAATCCATAGTTTTAAGGACAGGTATGATAAGTATCACTAAGTATAAAATGGAACCGATCAGGAGACGGGAAGATACGAGCTTTGGGCTCTTTCCCGTAAACACAATTAGGTAATCACATTATTTATTGTAAAAATAATGGTTTATTTACAAATTCGTGATAATAATGATATTAATAGTAATAATAATAATAATAATAATAATATTCTCCACAATCATCATCAAAGGAAAATTATTGTTAGAAATAATAATAATAATAATAATAATAACTCGTAATGGGTAATGGATTTAAGCTTGATAAATTTAGGTTCAGAAGGGTAATTGGTGAAAACTGGCTTGGTAATACCGTAGATTCCTAGTAGGATAATAAATGCCAATATATATATATATATATATATATATATATATATATATATATATATATATATATATATATATATATATATATATATATATATATATATATATATATATATATATATATATATATATATATATATATATATATATATATATATATATATATATATATATATATATATATAATAATGATGTGATCTTTTCTTATCGTAATCCTCTTTGTACTCGTGGAAGAAGTGTAAAAAAAAAACAAATCAAAAGGAAATTTTTTTTTTTTTTTTTTTTTTTTAAGGTGTACCTACTTCGCGGAAATTCACCTATCGCGGCCAGTCCCAGAACCGAACCCCCGCGATAAACGAGGGATTACTGTATATCTTAAAATGTACCATACATATGAAAATAAAAACATCCGCTCTATCTGGCAACCCTGGCCACCATGCACGTCCCAGTATAAGCCTGTTGCCAACGGTAAAATAGTGCATTAATTTGTTTACTGTACAGTAAATCTGTATATCTTTTATACTGTACACTATTTGCATGTTAATATAAATAACTACAGGTCTATCTGCTTTGTTATATACTTGTAAAATATGTTTTACTTACCTTATATCTTTGGAATAGTGTGTCAAGCCACCATGCATGTCCCAGTGTAAGCCTGTTGCCAACGGCATAGTAGAGTGCATCAATTTGTTTACTTTAACAGTAAATCTGTATATCCTTTGTACTGTACACTATTTGCATGTTAATAGAAATAACTACATTTCTTTCTGCTGTGTTATGTACTTATAAAATATGTTTCACTTATCTTATATGTTTGGCATAGTGTGTCTATGGACGGTTGTAGAATGAGCTATGCCCTTTATCATTGTTTCCTATGGAAAATTACTTGTTTTTTCACACGATTTTCCATTTACGCGTGATTTCTGAGAACCTATCTCCACATCATTCTGAGAACTAGATGTATATATATATATATATATATATATATATATATATATATATATATATATATATATATATATATATATATATATATATATATATATATATATATATATATATATATATATATATATATATATATATATATATATATATATATACACACTGTATATATATACAGTATATATATATATATATATATATATATATATATATATATATATATATATATATATATATATATATATATATATATATATATATATATATATATATATATATATATATATACACACTGTATATATATACAGTATATATATATATATATATATATATATATATATATATATATATATATATATATATATATATATATATATATATATATATATATATATATATATATATATATATATATATATATATATATATATATATATATATATATATATATATATATGGCAGGAAAAGCCCATTAAATGAAACAACGAAAATATATAGTTCCCTTTCATTGTGCCCTAGAAGAAATTAACAAAAACATAGGCAAAGAGTCCCCCTTTTGTATTCAAATATCTCAAAACCTTGAGTAGCCAGTTAGTAAATATTAATAAAATTAAAAAAGAGAACAATGCCGGAGTGTATAAAATAGAATGCAATAACTGCCCCAAGGCATACATTGGGCAAACAGGTCGTTCTCTGCAGCAGAGAATTACCGAACACAAAAGATCAGTCAGATATGGTCAAGAGAACTCTGCTATCTTTGTTCATATGAGGGAACACGGGCATACTATCAACTGGAATGGTGCCACCATGATGTTTAGAAGCTTATGTCCATATAAACGCAAGATAGTGGAATCAGCCGTAATTGAAACGTCCAAAATTTTCAATAGGTCTACAGGCCAGCGGGTGCCTGATGCAGTAGACAAGATACTCCTCAAGCATACACTGACCAAGATAATTCCCCAAAACAGACCACCTTCATTTAATTAGATAGCCTCTTTGTTCAAAGGTGTTATGTCTTTCTTTTAGTATCCCTTTAGTCTTTTTCTTATCTATATGTATGTTTGTATGTTCATATGTAATTTGGTCTATATGCGTATAACTCTTTATATGATATATGTATGTGATTACCTAACTGTGTTTACGGGAAAGAGCCCAAAGCTCGTATCATCCCGTCTCCTGATCGGTCCCATTTTCTACTTAGTGATACTTATTATACCTGTCGTTAAAACTATTGATTGAGATAGCATTAATTACCTCCTCGCTTAGCGAATTCAAATTATCAACTACTATTACACTGAAAAAGTATTTCCTTACATCCTGCAAAGAAGTTTTCTTACGAAGCTTCAAACTATGACCTCTAGTTCTAGAGCCTGCCATAACAAAATATCGATCCCTATCCACTCTATCATAGCCATGAAGGAATTGAAAGACTATCACCATATCCCCCCTCAATCATCTAGCTTCGAGTGATGGTAAGTCTTATTCCCTTAGCCTCTCATCATAACTGAGATTACGTATTTATGGCACCAGTTTCGTGACATGTCTTTGAACTTTTTCAAGCTTATATATATATATATATATATATATATATATATATATATATATATATATATATATATATATATATATATATATATATATATATATATATATATATATATATATATATATATATATATATATATATATATATATATATACTTAATTACTATTATTAAGAATCTATTGTTAATACAATTTAGCCAAGTATGGACTTTAATTCCTTCCGCGGCCTGTTTGTGGGGATTGTTGTATCTCTTGCCATTGTACTTTGAGAAGGTGACCAGTTTAGGTCTCGAAATTAATAAGTACTTTTTATATATATATTTACGTTGTTTCATTTAATGGGCTTTTCCTGCCATTTTAGACTGTATATTAACAGTTCAGTGTTCTTTATATATATATATATATATATATATATATATATATATATATATATATATATATATATATATATATATATATATATATATATATATATATATACATACCTCAGTTTACGTCGTTTCGAGTTAAGTCGATCTTGATTATACGTCGGTTTTCAAAAAAATATTTGGAAAAATAAAAAAAAATAAAGTTTACATCATTATAATCAACTTTACGTCTATCCGCTACAAATATTGGAATCATAATATCACTAGAAAACCATTAAAAGCACATGAAATCATATTACTGTATAATAAATAAAAACAAAAGCAAATAAAATCATGTTATTGTACAATAAAAAAGAATAAAGGCATATAAAATCTTATTAAAATACGTACAGTAGTTCCAATATCTACCATTAGACGTCGTCACTCGACATTCCCGCGAAACCGCTATTGTTTTAAATTGATTAGTTTATGCATGGTATACGTATACTACTACTACTATTAATTAAATTAATAGTAGTAGTAGTAGTGAAACAAGCATCAGTATTAAAATTGATAATAGTAATAATACTAGTAGTAGTAGTAATAGTGAAACAGAATCAGCAGTAATAATGTTGATAGTAGTAGTAATAGTAGTAGTAGTAGTAATACTACTGGTAGTTGTAGTAGTAACAGATGCAAATCAAAAAGCCATACGTATTAAACTTTTTCACTTAATATTTCCCCTTTAATTAAAAGTTTTCAAAACTTTTTGTTATTTTTCCTGACAGTACCACAAACCCTATATGTGATTTTTTTTCTTGTAGTTTTATTTATTTTCAAGCATGTTTCCATGTTGGAATTGATCCTGCCAAGGTGGAAGGCGCTAGACAAGTAAATTCGGCGTAGCCTAGCGTAGGCTAGCCTAGAAACAAGCTAATTTGATTTAAGTCGTTTTTCGACTTAAGTCGTCTCTCCTGGAACCAATTAACGACGTTGGGTGAGGTGTACATATATATATATATATATATATATATATATATATATATATATATATATATATATATATATATATATATATATATATATATATATATATATATATATATACAGTGGTGACCCCAATTCACGTATGACTGTACTCATGAACAAACCAACCAACGAACAAAATTTTTGAACAAATATTGACCCCAACCCACAAACACGCATATGTTTGCCAGGCCACCACGTGTTCCACTTGCCCGCTCTCAGTTCTGCATTGGTGCCATGCTGTGTGGTTCGTTCGTGATCTGTTCGTAGTTTTTGCTTTATTTTCCATTGTTTTACCTTTCATATAGCGCTTATTATGGCACCTAAGAAAATTAAAAGTGTTAGTGATATTGGGGGACTCTCCTTCCAATAATTAGTCCCCCTCCTCCTCCTCCTCCTCCACCACCATCCACATATGCCAGCAACAATCATCCACAAAGGTAAATACAATACTGTTTCTTAGCTACATTATTTTTGTTATCTACTATATGTACTCTTTCCAACTGTATTTGTTATTAGTGGGAGAATGTGACAACTTTTTCTAAGTATTGGACTTTGCTATTTTATACTGGGTATCAACTATTGTATACTGTATACGTGAATATGTACATGTTTTACTTTATTAGAGTAGAATTCTTTTCTATTATTAATGTAATTTTCCTTTTGTAGAGGTCATCTTTGTTTACGTGTGCAGCTAGGGGTTCATTCTTAGGGTGCGTTAATTTTTTTTGCTGTACAGTATTTATTTGTAAATCTCTATATCTTTTATACTGTACACTATTTGTATATTAATATAAATAATCACAGGTCTTCCAGCTTTGTTATGTACTTATGAAATATTACACGTGCCTTTTGAGAACCCATCCTCGCGTTGTTCCAAGAGGTGAGTATATATACAGTGGTGACCTCAACCCACAAACTTAATCCGTTCTCAAAAACTGTTCTTGGGTAGGATTTATTTTTCCCATTGAAAAGCATGTAAATTCAATTAATCCATTCCTGGTCACAATAAATATTCATTTAAAAATTTTTTTAGTCACAAAAATCATGAAATATAATAAAGGTTATGTGTATTTCATGGAAACGGCCACAGAGGCAGTCGCTTAGTTACTAAACTGAACCATTTTTTTCGTTTTTTCTCACGCGCACACGAATTTCGTATTTTTTTACTATTATTTTATGGAGGCATTACAGTGTTCCTTCGATTATCGCGAAGGTTCGGTTCCGGGACCCAACGCGAGACAGGAAATTCGCGAAGTAGGATCAGCCTATGTGTACATAGATATTTAAATTTATTTTTAAGTATAAACTGTATAAACCCTCCCTGTACTGTTAACAAACCACCCTTTACTTCATAAATAACAGCATGCAACGTAAATTTATATGAAAGTGATAGATAAACTTACGGTGAATGAGGTGGTAATGACATGACATACTCATGTACATAGGTATTTTACAATTATTTTTACGTTTACGAACTGCATAAACCTTTGCTGCACTGTTAAAAAAAAACCTTTACTTTATAAATAACAGCATGCAACGTAAATTTATATGAAAGTGATAGATAAAATTACGGTGAATGAGGTGGTAATGACATGACATACTCATGTACATAAGTATTTTACAATTGTTTTTATGTTTACGTACTGTATAAACCCTCCCTGCACTGTTAAAAAACCACCCTTTACTTTATAAATAACAGCATGCAACGTAAATTTATATGTACGTGATAGGTAAACTTACCGTGAATGAGGTGGTAATGACGTTTGTTGACCCTAGAGGAAATTATTCTGCAGCCAATAAAAGCTTTACGGCTGCTTTTTGGGAGAGAAGAATATGGTAATGGGGAGTTGCTGTCGCTGTTTCTTCTTTTGTTGCAAGATGGTCTGGTAAGGAATCATGCCATCGTCAAAAATATTACAGAAGGTCACCGAACGAACCATATTATCGTCATATTCCTGCGAGAATTTTTGGGCTGCTTTCACATATTCATATATGGCTGCCAGACGTTCGAGTGTAAGGCCAGGTTCTTCAATTTCTTTGTGCGTTTCCTCAAGTTCTTCTTCCTCTTCTTCGCTCGCTGATATTGTCATTCTTCCAAGTCTTCATCACTCAAAGGCTGCGAGTGGCAGTCAATCAGTTCATTCAAATTTCGTGAGTCATATTTTTAAAGACTTCTCCTCCTAGCAATGAAGCCAACTTCACAGCTTTCGCAACTGCCGAGTTATGGACTTCGTCAGGAGCAAATCCCTTGTAGTCGTGGATGACTTCGGGCCACAATTTCTTCCAGCTGCCATTGATTGTGGCCGACTTCATCTCTTTGATTGCACTCTGTATTGAAGGCATGTGGCAATCGTGTAATTATGCCAGTACGTCTTCACTGAGAATTCTTTGTCCGAATCCATGGATTCAACCAGGTTCACCAGGGCATTTCGTGTGTAGAGGGCCTTGAACGCACGAATAACGCCTTGATCCATAGGCTGAATCAGTGACGTCTTATTCGGTGGCAGGAACTCGACTTGAACACCGTTATATTCGAGATTAGTTGCATGGCCACCAGCATTATCCATCATAAGAAGGACTTTAAATTCAAGGCCTTTTTCTGCAAGATAAGGTTTAGCCTGAGGGATAAAGCATTGGTGAAACCAGTCTGATGTGAGGCTTTTCGTGATCCAGGCCTTAGGGTTATGCATCCAATACACTGGCAGCAGATTCTTGTTTTTATTCTTCAAAGCCCTACGCTTCTTTGACTTGTAGATAAGCCCGGGCTTTAACATGAAGCCCGCAGCATTCCCGCACATGATGAGGGTAACGCGATCTTTGTGCGCTTTAAATCCCAGGGCTTTAGCTTCTTCCTTGAAGAGAAAAGTGCGAGATGGCATTCTCTTCCAAAATAAGCCAGTCTCATCCATGTTGAAGACTTGCTCAAGAGCATATTCCCCTTCGGCGATAATTTTCTTGAAGTCGTTCTTCACATAACTTTCTGCGGCGGCTGTATCTGCAGAGGCAGCTTCGCCATGCACTGAAAAGCTTTTTAGGCCATAGCGTTTTTGAAACTTGGCGAACCATCCCTTGCTAGCAATGAACGGTCGTATCCTCGGTGGAGAATCGCTGGAGGGTCCTGGTTGTGGGTCGTCGATATCTTCTTCTCTCCCCTCCTCCTCACCACAGTCGCCACTGTGGTCGATGGGTTTGTTTGCAGCGAATGTCTCGTACAGCTTCTTCGCCTTTGTTTGTATGATATTGCTATCTAAGCTGATGTTTTTCTTTCTGCAATCAGCAATCCACAGGGCCAAAGCAGCTTCCATCCGCACTACTGCCTTATTGCGGGATGTTACGACCCTCTTCGCTGATTTATTAAAAGAAATACCAGCTGTTTTCCTGCTCTTTGCCTCGTCCTTTTTGATGTAGCAAACAGTAGATTCACTGAGGCCAAAATAGCGGCCAACATCCGTAAACCTTTTTCCTTTTTTTTTTTTTTTTTTTTTTTTTTTTTTTTTTTTTTTTTTTTTTTTTTTTTTTTGACACCGGGACAGGCAGAAACTGCCCTCATCAACAAAGGCCCGGGCACGAGAAAATACCAAGATGAAGGAAAAGAAAAAGGTTAAGGGCAAGGCAGAGATGAGGTAATGTCACACAAAGGAAAACGACAGACAGAAAAAAACAGTCAAAGTAAAGAGGACCCAGAGATATGGAGGACTAGGCTCTGAGATGACGATAGCTCTGCTTTTTGAAGAATGAAAGGTCATAAGAATTAGGAAAGACAGAAGGAGGAAGAGAGTTCCATAGTCTGGAGGTAGATGGGAAGAAGCAGTCGCTGAACTGACCAATCCGCGAGCTACAAATCTCCACACAGTACCTGTGAGATGAGGCCACTTGGCGAGTGTTACGCGGCCTCGGCAGTGGAGGAGCGATGCAACTCGCCAACTCATCAGAGCAGCGATGGAAGTAGTAGCGATAGAAAAGCGAAAGGGAAGATACCTTACGGCGAAGAGAGAGAGAATCCAGTTTAGAAGTAAGAGAAGGATCATTAATGAGTCTGACTGCCTTAGATTCAACCCTATCAAGAAGATAAGTAAAGGAAGAAGCACCCCAGATGTGTGAGCAGTATTCTAAGCAGGGGCGGATAAGACCTTTGGTAATTTTAAGTAACTGCAATGAGGAAAAGTAATAATGAAAACGAAACAAAACCCCCAATTTTTTGGATGAAGATTTAGAAATTTGGATTATGTGATTCCTCCAAGACAAGTTAGAGGCTATATGGATTCCTAATATATTGATAGAGTTAAGAGGGTAAATTTCATTAGTTTCGAAGACAATAGGGTTATCAGGAGGAGAAGAAGATAAAGAGATTGCCAGAAACTGTGTCTTGGAGGCATTGAATTTAACTAAATTTTGAGTGCCCCATTCAGATACTCTCTGCAAATCGGAGTTAAGAGTAGAAGAAAGAGTGATACGAGATTGATTACGAGTAACAGATGAAGGTTGTGAAGAAAAGGCAGAGGAAAAGTGAAGGGTAGAATCATCGGCAAAGGTATGAAGAAGAGAGGAAGATGGGGATTGTAGAAGATCATTGATGAAGAGAAGGAAGAGAGTAGGTGAAAGAACAGAGCCCTGTGGAACACCACTGGAATCAGAGAAAGGGCCAGTTGTCGCGCCATCAACAACTACAGATATAAAATGGTCAGTAAGAAAACTGGAAATCAGAGAACAGAAAGAAGGGGTAAATCCATAGGCAGGGAGTTTGGCCAATAGAGCCTTGTGCCAGACTGTCAAAAGCCTTAGAGATATCAAGGGCGACGACAAAGGATTCCCCAAAGTTCCTCAGAGAAGATGACCATACATGAGTAAGATAGGACAGGAGATCACCAGTGGATCTTGCCTTGCGGAAGCCGTACTGGTGATCGGAGATAAGTGAGTTAGATTCAAGGCGTTTCAAGAAGTGAGCATTGAGCAAAGTTTTGAAAAAATTAGCAATAGAGGAGGTTAGAGCAATAGGTCGGTAGTTAGAAGGAATAGAGCGGTCACCCTTCTTAGGAACAGGTTGAACTAGAGCATGCTTTCAAGATGAAGGATAGATACTGGTTGACAGAATGAGGCGAAAAAGACAGCAAAGCACGGGAGCCAGTTTATCTGCAAACTCCTTAAAGAACCTTGCAGGGATACCATCGGGACCAGATGCCTTGTTTGTCTTTAGATTCACCTTATCTATTATGGTTAACATCCTCCTTTGCTGCTTAGGCTCACTACCAGAAGCCTTAGAAGATGGAAGATGCTTGGGAGGCATTGGAAAGGTTAAATTATGCATGAAAATAAATCACAAGCAAAAGTATTAATAAGCACAACGTGAACGGCGCACACGTGAGTTTGACTGCACGAGTGAGGCGAGACAATGGAAGATGGTGGGAGAACCAAACTTCAATGAAAAAGCCAATCAGACCCCATGATACAGAACATACAGAAAAACAATTCTGTGATTCGTCGTCTCCCGACCTTTCAGCCAATAGCATTCCATGAACTGTCTCACGTAGGTGAGAGCCTTTTCGTTTTCCGAAACACTGATAGCGGTATCGTATTTTACATGGTGCAATACTGTTAGTATTTATGTTTTTTACTTTTTTTTACTGTTTTATTATTCTTAGGCTAGGAAATACTTGTTTTATCAATAAAATAATGAAAATTTTAAT
>JAXCGZ010015663.1:0-20000 GCA_037179515.1 Halocaridina rubra | reverse complement strand
GGTTCGCGTTCTCACTCTATCGGTTTTTTTTTTTTTGATAAATTATTATTTTATTTTATGGGTATACATACGCAAAAATATTAAAATATTGAAAAAAATTTTTTTCAGTATTTTCATTTTTTTTTTGGAAATGTAAATTTACGCTGCTTGCTGTTATTTCTAATGTAAAGGGTGTTTTTTTAACAGTGCAGGGAGGGTTTATAGTTTGTAAACGAAAAAATAATTGTAAATGAGTATGTGTCACGTCATCATCACCTCATTCATCATAATTTTATCTATCACTTTCATAAAAATTTACGTTGCGTGCTGTTATTTATAATGTAAAGGGTGTTTTTTTAACAGTGCAGGGAGGGTTTATAGTTTGTAAAAAAAAATATAATTGTAAATGAGTATGTGTCATGTCATCATCACCTCATTCACCATAATTTTATCTATCACTTTCGTAAAAATTTACGTTGCTTGCTATTATTTATAATGTAAAGGGTGTTTTTTTAACAGTGCAGGGAGGGTTTATACAGTACGTAAATGAAAAAATAATTGTAAATGAGTATGTATGTCACGTCATCATCACCTCATTCATCGTAATTTTATCTATCACTTTCATAAAAATTTACGTTGCTTGCTATTATTTATAATGTAAAGGGTGTTTTTTTAACAGTGCAGGGAGGGTTTATACAGTACGTAAACGAAAAAATAATTGTAAATGAGTATGTGTGTCACGTCATCATCACCTCATTCATCGTAATTTTATCTATCACTTTCATAAAAATTTACGTTGCGTGCTGTTATTTATAATGTAAAGGGTGTTTTTTTAACAGTGCAGGGAGGGTTTATACAGTTCGTAAACAAAAAAATAATTGTAAATGAGTATGTGTGTCACGTCATCATCACCTCATTCACCGTAATTTTATCTATCACTTTCGTAAAAATTTACGTTGCTTGCTATTATTTATAATGCAAAGGGTGTTTTTTTAACAGTGCAGGGGGGGTTTATACAGTACGTAAACGAAAAAATAATTGTAAATGAGTATGCATGTCACGTCATCATCACCTCATTCATCGTAATTTTATCTATCACTTTCATAAAACTTTATGTTGCTTGCTGTTGTTTATAATGTAAAGGGTGTTTTTTAACAGTGCAGGGAGGGTTTATACAATACGTAAACAAAAAAATGATTGTAAATGAGTATGTATGTCACGTAGTCATCACCCCATTCACCGTAATTTTATCTATCACTTTCATAAAAATTTACGTTGCGTGCTGTTATTTATAATGCAAAGGGTGTTTTTTTTAACAGTGCAGGGAGGGTTTATACAGTTCGTAAACAAAAAAATAATTGTAAATGAGCATGTGTGTCATGTCATCATCACCTCATTCACCGTAATTTTATCTATCACTTTCGTAAAAATTTACATTGCTTGCTATTATTTATAATGTAAAGGGTGTTTTTTTAACAGTGCAGGGAGGGTTTATACAGTACATAAACGAAAAAATAATTGTAAATGAGTATGTATGTCACGTCATCATCACCTCATTCATCGTAATTTTATCTATCACTTTCATAAAAATTTACGTTGCTTGCTATTATTTATAAAGTAAAGGGTGTTTTTTTAACAGTGCAGGGAGGGTTTATACAGTACGTAAACGAAAAAATAATTGTAAATGAGTATGTGTGTCACGTCATCATCACCTCATTCATCGTAATTTTATCTATCACTTTCATAAAAATTTACGTTGCGTGCTGCTATTTATAATGTAAAGGGTGTTTTCTTTACAGTGCAGGGAGGGTTTATACAGTCTGTAAACGAAAAAATAATTGTGATTACCTAATTGTGTTTACGGGAAAGAGCCCAAAGCTCGTATCTTCCCGTCTCCTCATCGGTTCCATTTTATACTTAGTCATACTTATCATACCTGTCCTTAAAACTATGGATTGAGATAGCATTAACTACTTCCTCGCTTAGCCAATTCCAATTATCAACTACTCTTACACTGAAAAAGTATTTCCTTATATCTTGCAAAGAAGGTTTCTTACGAAGCTTCAAACTATGACCTCTAGTTCTAGAGCCAGCCATATCAAAATATCGATCCCTATCCACTCTGTCATAACCATGAAGGAATTTAAAGACTGTCACCATATCCCCCCTCAATCTTCTAGCTTCGAGTGATGGTAAGTCTAATTCCCTCAGTCTCTCATCATAACTGAGATTGCGTATTTCTGGCACCAGTTTCGTGGCATGTCTTTGAACTTTTTCAAGCTTAGCTATGTGCTTTTTCAAGTGCGGATTCCAAAAGGGGGCTGCATATTCGAGTTTTGGCCTCACATAGGTTACATAAATATTTCTGAACATTTCCTTGTCCATGTGCCTGAAGGCTACCCTTACATTTGATAAGAATGCATATGCTGTCCTTACTATGCCATTTATATGTATTTCTGGAGACAAATCTGCCAGTATGTTTACTCCTAGATCTCTCTCATTTTCTGTCTCTTGAAGTTGTACTCCAGCCACCGAGTAGTCAAGCTTGGACCTTCTTGCACTTGTACCCATTCTCATTACCTTACATTTTGAAGTACTGAATTTCATTAGCCACTTTTCTGACCACTCATGCAGATTATTTAGATCCTCCTGAAATTCTCTACCATTGTTCTCGTTTTTTATTTTCTTCACAATCTTTGCATCATCTGCAAACATATTCATGAATGAATTTACAGACTCTGGTAGGTCATTTACATATACAAGGAACAAAAGTGGCCCTAAAACTGAACCCTGTGGAACTCCACTACTTATTCTTCTCCATTCAGACACTGAGTGTCTTACTCTAACCCTCTGTTCCCTTCCTTCTAAGTAAGTTTTTATCCATTCTAAAACATTTCCACCTATTCTAGCCATTGATTGCAGCTTCCTAATAAGTCTCCCATGTGGAACAGTGTCAAACGCTTTCTGGAAGTCTAGGAATATGCAATCTGCCCAGCCTTCTCTTTCCTGTAAGATTCGGCTTACCTCATCATAAAATTCTAATAAGTTTGTTACTGTTGATCTACCTTCTCTGAAGCCATGTTGCCTCACTGACAAAAAGTTGAAGGATTCCAAGTGAAGAGAGATATGTTTCCTTAGTAGTTTCTCCATAACTTTGCAAACTATGCTGGTCAAGGAAACTGGTCTATAGTTCAGAGCCGTATCCCTCCTTCCCTTTTTGAAGATAGGTATCACATTTGCTTGTTTCCAGCAACTTGGAATCTCCCCTGACTACAGTGACTCCTTAAATATGATACTTAGTGCCACTAATATTGAGTTTGCGCATTTTTTAAGCACATGAGGGGATATGTCATCAGGACCTGTAGCTTTATGAACATCTAAATCCATCAGCGCTTTGCATACCTCTGTGGCTGTAAGGTTGATGTTCTCTAATACCGGCCCTTGAGCTTCTATCACTGCAATCTGAGGGGGTGGGGTATTTTCTACTGTAAATACTGATTGAAACTCCTTGTTCAATTCTTTGCAGATCTCTTCATCCGTCTCAGTGATGCTTCCATCCGCTCTCTTTAGCCTTAAAACCTGTTCTTTTACCTTCAGTTTTCCTCTGATAAAGCTGTGGAAAAGCTTGGGATTTTCTTTAGCCTTCCTGGTGATGTCCCTCTCATAGTCTCTCTCTGCCTCTCTCCTTTTACTTAGGTAGTCATTTCTTGCTCTTTTGTAGGTTTGACAGGCATTTATGTTTTTTCTCCTCCAATACCTTTTCCAGCATTTGTCTCTCCACTCCTTAGCTCTTTTACACCCATTATCGAACCATTTCTCTCTGGCATGAATTACACCTACTTTGGTGACAAGTATGCAGCAATCTACTATCTTCCCATATTTCTCACAAAAGATGTCATACATTTCTTGTACAGATTTGTTGTAAAATAAGGTTCTCCAGTCAATAACTGTAAAAAGCTCATTCATTTTGATGTAATCTCCTTTACGATAGTTCCTCCTCATGTCCTCAGTGCCTCTACTCTCAGGAAGAATATCTTCAATGATATACTCCATCAACAACACACAGTGGTCACTCTTTCCAATTGGTGGTTCATACTCAATCTTTTCAATATCCAACACATTATCTGTGAACACTAGATCAAGTAGTGATGGCTCATCCCCACCCCTGGCCCTTGTTGGTTCCATTACATGTTGGTGTAGGAAATTCCCTTGTACGCAATCTAGGAATCTTGCCCCGAATGAGTCCTCACCACTGTGTGGGCCAAGATTTATCCAATCTATCTCTTTATGATTAAAGTCTCCCATAATCAAAATCCTAATTTTTTTTCCCGTGCCATGTTAACAACTGAGTTTATGACTTCAATAGTACCTATATGACTTTCCTCATAAACTTCAAGCCTATTTTGGTTCCTTGGTGGGTTGTATACAACAGTTATTATAATGCTGTCTGACCCAGTATTTATGCGAGCAACAAGAAATTCCTTGAACTCACTTTCTATAGCTAAGTTTATTTCTTCAACTTGAATCCTTTCACTTATGAGCAGTGCTATCCCTCCACCAGTCCTCTCAGATCTTTCAACCCTTAGTATTCTGAAGCCCTTAGGAAAAACTGTGACACTGTTTATGTCCTCACTCAACTTAGTCTCTGTAATTGCTACTATATCTGCCTTACTGTTGTGAATCCAATCTTTTAATTCTACTGCCTTACCAGCTAATCCATCAGCATTTGTGTATAACAATGTTAATGAGGCCCCATCCCCTGATCTTCTGTCATTATCTTCTTTATCTCCCCTTTGTCTGGAAGAACTCTGAAATGAAAATTTTTCTTCTGTTCTTCATTTCTTTCCTCATTTAACCCTCTTGCCTCTTGCAACAAGTTTTTGATCTTTCCCATCTCTTCCTGTGTTCTGTATCGTCTAATGAACACTTCTTTGAATTCTTGAAGGTCTTTTAGACTTTTTTTTCTCAACAATATTTCCCTACATGTTTCCCCCCTCTCAAAGGTTACTTTTGTTGGTCTCGGCTTTCCTTCCCTCGAATGTGTGTCACGTCACCATCACCTCTTTCACCGTAATTTTATTTATCACTTTCATAAAAATTTATGTTGCTTGCTGTTGTTTATAATGTAAAGGGTGTTTTTTAACAGTTCAGGGAGGGTTTATACTGTACGTAAACAAAAAAATAATTGTAAATGAGTATGTATGTCACGTCATCATCACCTCATTCACCGTAATTTTATCTATCACTCATAAAAATTTACGTTGCTTGCTGTTATTTATAATGAAAGGGGTGTTTTTTTAACAGTGCAGGGAGGGTTTATACAGTACGTAAACGAAAAAATAATTGTAAATGAGTATGTATATCACGTCATCATCATCACATTCACGGTAAGTTTTCCTATCACTTTCATAAAAATTTACGTTGCTTGCTGTTATTTATAATGTAAAGGGTGTTTTTTTAACAGTGCAGGGAGGGTTTATACAATACGTAAACGAAAAAATAATTGTAAATGAGTATGTATGTCACGTCATCATCACATTCACGGTAAGTTTTCCTATCACTTTCATAAAAATTTACGTTGCTTGCTGTTATCTATAATGTTAAGGGTGTATTTTGAACAGTGCAGGGAGGGTTTATACAGTACGTAAACGAAAAAACAATTGTAAATGAGTATGTATGTCACGTCATCATCACATTCACGGTAAGATTTCCTATCACTTTCATATAAATTTACGCTTGCATGCTGTTATCTATGAAGTAAAGGGTGGTATGTTAACAGTATAGGGACAGTTTATACAGTGCAAACGTAAAAATATACTAAAATATTATGTACATATAGGTTGATCCTACTTCGCGGATTTCCTGGTTCGCGCCGTGTCCCGGAACCAAACTACCGCGATAAGTGAGGCAACACTGTATATATATATATATATTTATATATATATATATATATATATATATATATATATATATATATATATATATATATATATATATATATATATATATATATAATTCTATTTCTCGAGAAACACATGAATATTCTGAATATGTGAATAGATATGGCTACATAAGGAAATTGAAAGAAATTTTGAGATCCTTACTAAGTCACCTCTCGTTTTACACAAATTTGGAATAATGCGAATACAAAATAATAATTAATTAATTCGAAGTGTGCGGTTAACACAATGAAGCAAAAACGTGGTACAGTTTAGTGACTAAGCGCCCGCCTTGATGCCAATTTCCCACCATGCTGCCATGTGCTTCAGTCTCGCTTCACCCAGCATACGGTGTTGATATACAGTGTTTCCCCCCTTATCGTGGGGGTTCGGTTCCGGGACCCAGCGCAAACCAAGAAAATCACGGAGTAGGATCAGCCTATATGTACATAGATATTTTACTTTATTTTTACGTTTACACCGTATAAACTGTATAAACCCTCCCTGTACTGTTAACAAACCACCCTTTACTTCATAAATAACAGCATGCAAGCGTAAATTTATATGACATACTCATGTACATGGGCATTTTACAATTATTTTTACGTTTACTGTATAAACCCTCCCTGCACTGTTAAAAAACCACCCTTTACTTTATAAATAACAGCATGCAACGTAAATTCATATGTACGTGATAGGTAAACTTACCTTATCTGTTATGGTTAACATTTTCCTTTGCCGCTTAGGCTCACTACAAGAAGCCTTAGAAGATGAAGGATGCTTGGGAGGCATTGCAAAGGTTAAAATATGCGAGTAAAAAAATAACAAAGAAAACATATTAATAATAAGCACAACGTGAATGGCGCACACAAGTGAGGCGAGACAATGGAAGATGGTGGAAGCCTTTGTCTGAAACGCTGATAGCGGTATCGTATTTTACGTGTTGCAATACTGTTAGTATTTATGTTTTTTACTATTTTTTACTGTTTTATTATTCTTAGGCTAAGAAATATGTTTTTTTTATCAATAAAATCATGAAACTACTGGAAAAATAAATATATATGCTAGGTCACGTAGCTGCGACCCCAATACATTGTACGCTATCGAACACAAGCAAAACGTTTAATAAGCACAACGTGAACGGCGCACACGGGAGTTAGACTGAACGAGCCTTTGACCGAAACACTGATAGTGGTATCGTATTTTACATGTTGCAATACTATAAGTATTTATGTTTTTTACTGTTTTATTATTCTTAGGCTAAGAAATACATTTTTTTATCAATAAAATCATGAAATTACTGGAAATATAAATATATATGCTAGCTCACGTAGCTGCGACCCCAATACATTGTACGCTATCGAACACTATTTCGCATGATGCAATACTGTGAGTTATACTGTACGTACGTATATCATTCAGTTATTAGTACAATGTATATTAATTTAAAATTTATTTACTTATTTGATGATTGTACAAAATCTATTGTATTTATTCATTGTAATTTGGACCAAATATTCCTTTTGTAAAGATTATACTTTTGAAAAGAGGTGGTCAATAAACGTATCTATCGTATCTATCTATCTATCTAAATTTATGTTTTTTACTATTTTTTACTGTTTTATTATTCGTAGGCTGGAAAATAATTTTTTTTTATCAATTAGATAATGAAATATGTTTTTTTCAATAAAAAAGTGAAAATACTGAGAATTTTTATTTTTTTAATATTTTAATATTTTTGCATATACCCAAAAAATAAAATAATAATTTGCCAAAAAAAACCCGTGGTACAGTGAAAACGCGAACCAAGAAAAGCGATACAGGGGGGAAACACTGTATTGCTTGTTCAGACTGTTGTTGAGGCAAACTTTGTGTTTCCTGTGCTTTTTTTTGGCATATTTTAATTCATCTATTATGGCCAGTAAATGCCCAGGAAAAGACTTTGAAAGTGATCCTACTCCCAAAAGAGAGAGAAAGTAAAAACCTTGACTTAAAACTGCAAGTATTGCCTCGTTATGAGCGTGGTGAGAGTACAGTAGGTATAAGAAACTCGATACAACTCAGTGAAAGCACGTTGCATGCCATCCGTGAAAATGCAGAAAAGATAAAGAAAAGTGCCAAAACTGGTGTTAGTTTAATTTTGGCAAAGTTTTCATATGCTCGATCAGATATTATGGAGAGAATGGGAAAGTTGCTATGTACATGAATGAGCGTAAAGAACAAACAACATGCTGTACAATGTTGTGAATGAAAAAGCGAGTGAGATTTATGAGCATTTGAAATCGCAGGTAGAAGGCAAAGTTGTAAAACCCTTTGCAGCTAGCCCTGACTGGTTTGCAAACTTTCAGCGCAGGTTTGGTTATCACAACTGAAAAACACAATGTGAGAGCGCATCAGCTGATTTGGAGGCAGCAAAGCGATTTCCTAGTGAACTAAAGGCCATCAGAGACGAAGGGTGATATACTGCTAAGCAGATTTTTAATATGGACGAAACTGCTTTATACTGGAAACAAATGCCAGACAGGATGTATATATCCATAGAGAAAAAACTTGCTTCAGGATACAAGGTAGTGAAAAATCGCTTTACGTCGCTGCTTAGTGCTAATGCTGAGGGTGACACGAAGCTGAAGCCTGTAATGATTTTTCACTCGGAAAACCCTCGTGCACTGAAGGACTATTATAAACACTTACTTCCGGTGCACTGGTACACAAATAAGAAAGGTTGGATGACTGGGAGTATTATGAAAGATTATTTCTTGACGCATCTCCCAAGAAAGTTAGAATTTTATAGCAAGGGTCAGGATACACCCTTCAAAATTCTTCTCGTTTTGGATAATGCACCAGCCCATCCTCCGTCAATTGCCAATCTGAACCCGAATATAAAAGTTGTGTTTCTTCCGCCAAATACAACTTACTACTCCAACCAATGGACTAGGGGGTAATGCAAATGATAAACTCGCAGTACCTTAGGAATTCGTTTAAAGACCTCAGCAGGAAGACTGACGTCACCATGACCGACCATGAAAATGACGCTGATGACCCCAACCTCTCGGTGATGGAGGTAAAGAAAAATGCAGTTACGGATTACTGGAAAGAGTTTAATATCAAGCATGCCATTTGGTTTGTGAAGGATTCTTGGGCTGAAATTACACAGTCATGTTTGAATGGGGCATAGAAGTTGCCCACAGCTTACATACTCATTCACAGGTTTTGATCTCAATGATCGGCTTTCAAGGATGAAACTTGAGTGTGTTCAGCTCGCACAACATGTGGGATTCTGCGACGTTGATGAGGTGAGAGGATGTGCATGCCCTGCTTGCTTCCCACACGGAGGAAATGACTGCCGAGGATATGGACGATATGGAAGCTCAGTGACAACGTGAGGAGGAGGAAAAGGAGGCAGCAGCCACACTTCATGGAACCCCCATGAAAACACTCAGTGTGAAGGACTTGACTCAGTTTTTCCACTTGGATATTTTGGATAAGAAAGATCCTAAAGTAGAGCGTGCAGGCTTGACGTACCGAAGGGTAATGCAAGATGTTGGCTGTTACAATGAACTTTTGCAAGAAAAAGAGGAGGAATGCACAGCAGGCAACTTTTGATGTCTAATTCTCATATAAAACAACTGATTCTGATGACCCTCAACCCAGCACATCTAAGCAGCATGAACCCCAACCACAAACAGGAGTTAGCTCTCCCCCTTCCTGCACTTTTTCTCCTCCTTCTCCTACAGCCTAAGTCACCTGCTCACCCCCACCACGCACTTCCCAGTATGCCTGTAGCCCACCACATAATAGTGTTAATTTTTTTTTTTTTTTATCTGTATATCTTTAATAACGTATTTGTATATTTGTATCTTACATACATATTTCAGCTTGATTATGAACTTGTTTTAATTTAGCTTTTTTCTTTGGTAGAGTGTGTTTATACACGCTTGTGGAATGTATCTATATCTAGTAACATTATTCCTTATGGATACAGACTTAAAATTTCGAGAAATTTGGTTTAAACAGGCCTATTGAGAACCTATCATCGCGCAAAAAAAGAGGAGACTGTACTTTCAAAACTATTACTTATCTTCAGAGGAAATTGAGTTGTACAAACGAAGGAGGTGATATATGTATATACAGAAAACAGGAGAATAAAGGGAATCAGCAAGCCATCCTCAGAGGTCAAGTCAAAGACAATACCGCCATATGTTATATTAGTTTTCTGGGGTGTGAATACAGAGTAAATAAGGTACGTTCAATGGTAGGAGGAAATGGGAACATATTATATTGCTGAAAATAGTAGTAACAATGAACAAAACACACTAAATGTACTACTACTACTACTACTACTACTACTACTAATAATAATAATAATAAAAATAATAATAAAAATAATAGTAATAATAATAATAATAATAACAATAGTAATAATAATAATAATAATAACAATAGTAATATTAATAATAATAATGATAATAATAATAAATATAATTATACAAGTAATACTAATCAAAAATAAAAAGTACAACAATAGGGCAAAATAATAATTTAAGCGGTAATCACGAACACTCAGAACAAAACAAAACAACAATATTAGAAATACTAACAATAATATTATTATCAGGCTAATGAAATATTAAATATGAAATGACAAAAGTAATTGTGAAATAATAGTGACAATAAGAGAAAAGATATACTTAATACATTTTTTCTTTTTAGTAAGAATAAATCAATTATGGATATAAAGAAAAAAAGAACTTATGTTATATACAAAACTTTATTTTTCAAACTTGAATAAAGCATACTTGATTATATGGGATCAGTTACAAATAAATCATGACTTAAGTTAATATTTCGGTGCTCGGTTGACTTAATTATTGCAGATTCCAAGATGTTTCTAGTAAGAATATCACTACTTCTTACCAAGATAAGAGGCATTGTTTCATTCAATATGGTGACTGCAATCAGCATACTGCTTGAACAAAGCACTGAAAGAATGACAATTTCGAACGTAATATTATGTCGATTGACACGAAATTCTAATGATTTGCTAGTATAACTAAGTTTTTCCAATTTACTGAAAGCTGTCGCAACAGAGGCCGCAGAAGGGGTTTTATTAACAGCAAATGAGATACCAAATCATAAGCCAGTCACCGCATTAGGGTCAATAGACTTTGAAGACAAGTTCATAATGCAATCACTATTAGATTTTGTGGTCCAAAGCCCATTTAGCTTTCTAAGAGCACTTAAATAGTTAAAACGTGACTCTGATGTGATTGTTACCAAAGCTGACAAAGCAAATTCCTTTGTTTTAGATACAGATAGTCATTTAAACAAAATGAATAATTTATTAGCAGATACATATATACAGACATGCCTCATTCCCCTTTGTAAGGGGGGTAGCTGAGCCAAGAAATGCGCATTCACCACGATCCACACATACCTCAACCACTCCTCTTAGCTCCTTGGCAATCCCCCCCTTCCACCCTTCTTGGGTCATCCACAAGGTAGGCGGGCAAGAATATTCTACAATGAGGCCCAACAGCACAGCTGGTTTACCCCCACTGCATCATCACACGGCAACTCCCCTCACACCCATCAGCCACAGTTCACTGAGCTAGCAGCTGTGAAAAATCCCTTTGGGCTGCATCATAAATGCACAATCTTCCTCAACTCATTCCTATCTCTTGTACGCACTCTTCCCTGTTTCACTGACATTCCATGTGCATTCAGTGCTCTTTTCATGCCATCCAGCCATCTCATTCTAGGTCTCCCTCTTGACCTAACTACAATCACTTCAACACTTCACACTCTCTTCACTATTCATTCATCACTCATCCTTTCCATGTGTCCAAACCATCTCAACCCCCTCTGATCTAACCTATCCGACAGATTCAATCCAACACCCGTTCTCTGCCTGACATCCACATTTCTTACTCTATCTATTGTAAATACACCAATTATACCTCTCAAACACCTCATCTCCATTACATTCAACTTGTTCCTTTCATCCTCTCTTGCATTCCAAGTCTCTGCTCCATACAATGCTGTCGGCACAATCACACCTTCATATATCCTTCTCTTTGCATTCATTCACAAATATCTATTTCTCATTACTCTTTCCAACCCACCTAGACATTTACTAGCTTCCGTCACTCTGTGATTTACCTCTATATCAAGCAACTCCCCATTTGCTACTACATTCAATCTGCCAACATTATCACTCTTCATGCATCTCATGACTTTACTTTTACCAATATTCACCCACAACTTCCTTCTTTCACACACACTAATAAACGCAGTCACCAAATGATTCAATTCATTTTCTGTATCAGCCACCAGTACAATATCATCCGTAAATAGCAACTGACTCAATTTCCACAACCTTGCATCCTCACCCACTAGTTCCAAGCCTCTGTCTAATACTCTTTCATTTACTTCCCTTACCACTCCATCCATATACACATTAAATAACCAAGGCAACATTACACAACCTTGACGTAACCCAACATTCACCTCAAACCAATCATTCATACCATTCCCAACTCTCAAGCCTGCTGTACTATTCATGTAAACACTCTTCACCGCATTCAACAAACTTCCACTTATTCCATACAGTTGCAAGACCCTCCACAACCCCTCTCTATCTACCCTGTCATACGCTCTCTCTAAATCCATAAAGGCCCAAAAAGTGTCCCTACCTTTCTCCAAGAAGTTCTCACACACCTGTCTTACCACAAACACCTGATCCACACATCCTCTTCCTCTCCATAACCCACACTGTTCTTCCCCAATCAATCTCTCAGTACCTTTCCTAATTCTCTCGATTAATACTCTTGCATATACTTTACCAACTACACTCAATAAACTAATTCCCCTAAAACTACTATAGTCATAATTATCTCCCTACCCTTTGTAAAGTGGAAATACACATGCACTCCTCCAATCAACTGGGACCCTCCCTTTCCTGAAACATACATTCAACAAACAAACCATCCATTTTACTAATGCTTCCCCACCTTTTGACAAGCATTCAGCATGACACCCATCTATCTCTGGTACTTTACCTGCTTTTGTTTCTTTCAATGCCAAACGTATCTCCTCTCTTGTTATATCTCTATCATTCTCATCTCCTAACACTGGCATTCTCCATTCGTTTTCCACAGCCACAATCTCTGCCTCTCTATCATCTTCCTCATTTAGCAGGTTCTTGAAATATTCAGCCCATCTCTCTCTCACCTTTATTTCATCCACTAGCAATTGCCCATCTGCTCCTTTCATCCTCTCCTCCCTATCACATTCACCTTTCCTCACTCTTTTCACTTCCTTACAAAACATATTTTTATTCCTTTCAAAATTCTCACACAAGCATCTGCTCCACCTTACATCTGCATCTCTTTTTGCCTTCTTCACCACGTGCTTCGCTAACCTCCTCTTTGCATAATACCTTTTATATGTCGCTACATTACCTAGCTGCAACCATACCCCATAAGCCCGCTTCTTTTCAGCCACTTCTGCACTCACCTGCTCATTCCACTATTCACTACCTTTCCCTTTACTTCTACCAGTTAAGTTTCCTCCTGCACACTGCCTTGGGACATTATGTAACTTCCTCCTTGAAACAGCCCCATTCTTTTTACACTCCCTCCTCCCTTTCTCTTTCACTACAATCCACACATTTCTCTCACTCGCCTTATACTCACAGTCTTTCTCTTTCTTATACAATTCATTCACTTTAAGCACCTCTCTTCTTTTCTTGCTTCTCCTCTTTCTCCACTTTTCTCCCACTCACACTCTACTTTCCACTAAATAATGATCAGATGTTCTACGACTAGCTCCTCTCTGTAGATTCACATCCAATACTCTTCCAATCACCCTCCTGTTCACCACAACATAATCCATTAATGCTCTGTCAACTACTCTTCCATTATTCATTCTGACCCATGTAAACCTGTGCACATCCTACTTTTAAAATACAGTATGAGAAATCAACATCTCTCTCTCTCAGTACACATTTCTATAATTTTCTCTCCACTCTCATTCCTACCAGGTACTCCATACTTCCCAATTACACCATCCTCTGGTTTATTCCCTACTCTAGCATTCAAATCTCCTATCAACACCACATTCACATTCATTCCCAAGTCTTCCACACACTCGTTAAATCTCATCCAAAATTCTTCACCTTCCACACATCTTTCACTGTCAGGGCCATATGCACTCACAAATGCCCAAACCTCGCATCCCAGCCTCATTTTAGCAACATTATTCGAGAAGATACTTCCTTCCATTCTACCACACACTTATTCATCTCTTCACTTAATAACAGAGCCACTCCCTCTCTTCCTCTCCCCCCTCTTAACTTCAGACACCCTACCTACCAATGCAAGTACATCTATCTTCCTCTCCACAAACATACTCCCCATCACCTCCCCCTTACTTTCATTTACACCACAACCACGCACATTTAGAGACCCAATTACTAGGGTTCTAGCTGGATCTCTCCTGCCAGAATACCCCCACATCTCTTGGCTATTTGTGGGAAGTAAAATACAGTGGAGGGGATTCCCAGTCCCCCTGCCCCATCCCATTTAGTCAGCTTTTACGACACGCAGGGGGCTCCCTCAGGATACTGATACAAGCACATATTTGCAGTTAAAAAAGAATCCCTTGGATGATGTTATAAAACATTTCAACCGTAATTTAAAACGTATTCTTAAAAATCACAAGTCCTTAACTGACCAAGAATATGTTCATTCCAGTAGACTTCCATATCTTTATGGATTAGTAAAATCTCACAACCCTGGATTACCTATGTGCACAATTATCAGTTGTGTTAGTTCTACTTCTTATGAGTTATCTATATTTATAGTTCGTATATTGTCCCCTTTGTTGGGAAAAATATCTTCCTCCCATATATTGAATTCCTATGGCCTGATTGATAAACTTCAGAATCTTGCTATCACTCCAGATATGCATATGAACAGTTTTGATGTTAGTTCTCTCTTTACCAAAGTACCCATATATAATTTATTAGATTACCGTAGTTGTGAACTAGATAATCATTCAATTACCATACAATGTTACTATGAAACTCATTCACCTTTGTGTTGCAGAAAGTAAGTTTGTTTTTGGTGATAAATATTACCAACAAACTTTCGGGATGGCTATTTGAAACCCCTTATCTCCCTTCTTTCTAATCTTTATATGGAATTTTTTGAAAGATAGTACCTTCAAATTATTGTCACTATAAATACTAATCTTCATTGGTTTCGTTATGTTGATAATGTACTGTGTTTTTCCTGTACTGATATTAATGTTTAGGAGTTTTTGACTATTAAATTCAGGTTAGAAAAAGAGAATAATTATAGCTTGCCATTTTTAAACTTTTTATTACACAGACATCCTTTTTCATTGAGGTTTGATATTCTTAGAAGACCCACAAATAATCTGTCTTATGTGCATTTTTATTCTGGTCATGATCTCAAAATAAAGAAATCTATCTTTTCCTCATTGTTTCTCCAAGCTCTCCATATTGTAAGCCCAGAATTCCTTGATATTGGAAAAAATCTTTGTTATCCTAATTGGTTCTTAAATACTTGCTTCAGTGAAGCAAAATGCACATTTCACAGAACTCCCCTCCCCGAAACTAATATCGTTTCGAATTTTAATAATACCATAGTTATTCCCTTTTTTTCAGGGAAGTCATAGCTTAGTCAAGATTTTGAGAACATTAAATGTCCGTTTAGTTTTCAAATATGAAAATACTTTTTGCAATATGTTGATTAAAAATATTTTCCTGTTTCCACTTCTAATATTATATATAAGATTCTATGTAAAGATTGTGATAAGTATTATGTTGGCCAGATTATCAAATCATTAGAATTTTGTATCAATCAACATAAATATAACGTTCGAAATTGGCAGTCTTCCAGTGCATTGTTCAAGCATTATGCTGATTGCAATCACTATACTGACTGGAGCAATGCCTCTATTCTAGCAAGAAGTAATGATATTCTTACTAGGTACATCTAGGATCTGCAATATTTAACTTAATTGAGCACCAAAATATTAACTTATGGAATGGATTATTTGTAACTGATCCCATATTATCAAGTATGCTTCATTTATATTTCAAAAGAGGAATTTTGGAAATAACATATTATTCTTTTTATCTACAATTGAGTTATTTTTACATAAAAGAGTTTTTATCATTATTTTTTTCTTTTATTATTTCTAATATTGCACCATTATTATTATCATTTCATAATTTCTATTTTATTATTAGCTTTATAATAATAATATATTATTATTATTGTTTTCCTTTTTGTTTTTTCGCGATTATATCATTATTTTTGTACTTATTAATGTACTGTTTTTATTGTTATTGTTGTTTGTATTATTGCTATTATAATTGAAATATTTATCATTATTATTATTATTATTATTATTATTATTATCATTAGTATTATTATTATTACTACTACTATTATTACAATTATTATTATTACTATTACTATTATTATTATTGTTATTAATATCATTATCATTATTGTTAAAGTTAGTGTGTTTTGTTCACTGTCACTACTAATTTCAATTTAATTTACCTGGTTTCACGCCTTGTCCAAGGTGAAAAACCAAACTTTCTACATGTGTTGGTGTGGTCAAGCATTTCCTTTGTTGAGTTGCTAATTATTATTATCTCCTGTTTTCTGTATGTATATATATCGCTTCATTCGTTTGTACAAACCAGATTCCTCTAAAGATAAGTCATACACCTGAAAGTCCTAATGATCTCAAAATTTCTTTCAATTTCTTTACATAGCCATAACCATTCACTTTACAATATTCACGCATTTCTCGTGAAACAGAATCATATATATACCAATATGAATGACCATTAAGTGACTGCATATTTCTAGACCAGTTCTCATTTTTTATCATATTGCTTGGTTCAAATCTTGGAAGGCTACAAAATCAGACATCATTACTATTTCCTCTCTGTTCCACTGATTATAAAATACAGATATGTTCAAGAACCAATTACTATTAAACTATAAACATGTAAAAGGAAACTGTATGGAAAAAACAAGTCGTAATTACCACTAAAGCATGTTGCCCCTGAAGTGAAGACATGACGGTGTTAGCTAAAGAAACGCACATACAGTCAATGACGTCCTCATCTGAGTAATCATCCAGAGTATCCTCATCTTCTTCTTCTTCATAGTCCTCAAGTCTGAAAAAATAAAATTTTAATCCAAAAGAAAAAATAAAACAATAAATTCTTTCAAACTTGAATTACTATACATATGGTATGACTAAACTAAAGCAAATTGGATAAAAATTGTCACTTTCACAGTACAGATTTTAGAATATTTCCATTATTAATAATGCATTTTATATTTTCTTTCAGTGACAGACATGTCTTGCTGCAATAATAATCAAACCCCTTCTTGAAAAAATGCAACTACTGAAGTGATGTTTTCCTCCCTTAATTTACTGTCAGTAAAATATAATCAAACTCATACATACTTCAAATAACTTTATCCTCCATACATTTGTCGTCACTTAAATATTATTAATAAGACATGAAATATCATAGACAGCAATTTTCCTTTTCATTATAATCTTTATATTCTATTATTACTTCGGCAATCACCATCATTTTTGTATATTTCTTAATGCAATATTTTATGTAAGCTTTTTTCATATTGAGATAAGCTGCCATTACAGTCGCATTCAATTCTTTCTGTTGACATACATGACATCTATGATGCCAGTGGGATGGTCTTCTTATAAAGTGTTTGTTTCCACTGTTTAAATCTAGCATCCAGATACTGGGTGCTTTAATATCAATACTGCGAATTTTTGTCTTTGCCTGTATTCAGTGATGTATACATACATATTTATGGGTAATATATTTTGCTGATACCACTATCATCATACTTAGAGGAGAGCTATTTCACATTAGGCCTTGGCACTGAATCAACTCATCAGCTCCATTTTATCTAAATGCTAAGCATAACCCAAGCACAACATTAACAGTAAAAGCAATGAAAAGGGACAGGTTTTTCATTATGTTACATAATGAATACACTATGATCTCTCTCTGTTAAAAAAAAAAAAATGAATATGCAATAACAGAAAACCTTTCATAAGAAAATTTTCTCAAGTGCAAACTAAAATTGTTCTCGATGCAAGTAAAATTTTAAGGGAAAGTATCTTTATTTCCGAATGCAGGAGGTCCTTGACCTACGACACAGTTCCTCAAGACGCTGCAACACGATTTTCCGCGTAAGTCAGAACACACCTAAATAAGCACCTAGGTCACCTGCCTATGCTAACGCAGTAGTAAAGTTCATAATCTAAGATATAAAAACACAACATTTCTATGACATATGAAAACATAGCTTGGACTAAAAAAACAAATGGAGGACATAAATATAAAATAATGAAATGACATGGTAAAAAAAAAAAGAAACCATTCCTTACCTTTCCTTCAGTGATTGGCTAGCACACTGGAAGGGGAGTTGCAAAGGAGGGAGAGACAGGCTTATTGGGAGGAGAAAGCTGGAGAGGCAGGAGAAACTACAGCAGGTGCTGGAGAGACTGTGGCAGGCGAGTATGGAGAGTCCAGAGAGGCACCTGAGGTGGAGGGTACAGGATCTGTTGCTGGTATCTCTACCTTCTTGAAGAAACACTCAAGGCGAGTCTGGAAGGATGCTTTGTTCTTCTCCTCCCAAATTTCCTTGTAACACCACAGGCAATCCATAGCCCCTCTGGCGACCTTACTGTAACTGGCAGTGTCGGAGTCCTCAGCTTCAAACTTTGCCAACCCTTCCCCTATCAGGGCAAAACCTTCTTCCAAGCCCTTGCTTGTAAATCTCTTGAGCTCTAGGGTTGGCATTTCTTCCTCCTCTTTATTCATCATTCATCAGTTGAATGAGGTCCTCAACAGATAACTCCTCTCTGTGAGATTCCAGCAGCACTGTGATGTTATCATCCCCACCTCTAAATTAAACTCCTTACTCAAGGCAACAACATTCTTGATGGCAGCCTCAGCTGTCTCCTCAAAGCCAAGAAAATCATTCACAAACTGGGGACATAGTTTCTTCCATGCGCCATTCAAGTTCATCTGCTTAACTTTATCCCAAGAATCAGCAATGTTCTTGACAGCTTGAAGAATGTTGTAAGATTTCCAAAATTCCTTGAGAGTCATATCCTTGTCCTTCTCAATTGCCTGATAGCCATAGCAATTGTCCTTCAGTGATAGTAGGCCTTGAAAGAGGCAATGACACACTGATTCATTGGCTGTAACAGGGCAGTGGTACTGTATTAGGTGGAAGGCAAACCATCTTGACTTCAGGGTGAAAGTCATCCACATGGGCAGGGTGACCAGAGACATTGTCCAACTTTGATGAGTGGTCTGTCTTGACCACTAGGAAGCACAGTACCATTCCACTTCTGGCACAAAATGGTTGCTGAACTAGTCCTTGAAAATCTAAAGTGTTACCCAAGCCTTCCTGGTCGACTTCCAGATGACAGGCAGTTAACCCTTCCAAATGCCTTGAGTGCCCTTGGATTTCCTGCTGAGTACACCAACAAGTTTCACTATCTCTAATTTCACTTCCATGGTGAAGGGTTTCCTTTACTTCAAAGCACTGCCATCAGGAGAATCTGCTTTACAATTGGGGGACATAAACATGCAAAAATTATTAAAAAAAAAAGTAATACAAACCAACAAGAGAAAAAGCATAATAAGAACATGGTGCACAAGTGGGAACTGAGCAACCCGTCTTCTTCAATCTAATGCCACATGACAGCGTAATATTCTGCTACACTGAACAAACTGTTCACTGACGAAATTCATATTTACAATGCATATCACATAGGTTAAAAGAATTTCCTAATAATCTATGGGGATCCGTCGTAACCATGAAACATTGTAGGTTGAGAATCTCGCAAACCCAGGACCCCCTGTACTGAGAAAAATAAATTTTAACCTATGAACCCTATGAAGCTTCCAATCCTATCAATTGTTACACATCTGAGTTGTGAATACTACAGTACTCATGCATCTATGAGTGGAAC
>JAXCGZ010015662.1:52500-55000 GCA_037179515.1 Halocaridina rubra | reverse complement strand
ATATCTGCTATACTTAGGAATGAGCGCATTCTATCTGAATGCCACTGTGTTCATATTACAGATTCCCCAGCCTCACTCGTGGTTTCGTTTTCACATTTAAAGCACCTCCCAATCTCATTCGGGACCAACAGTAACCAAATAAGCACATTACATATGTGAAAACATGAATCATTTTTTACCCCGACCTGGACTTGAACCTAGGACATATAATTAGTAAGTCAAGGCGCTACCAACTACATCACAGAAAGTTAAAATGAAACAGATCTTATAACTTATATCAGCTATAGTAGAAATGAACGCATTCTATCTGAATGCCACTATGTTCATATTACAGTTACGCCAACCTCACTCGTGGTTTCGTTTTCACACTTAATTCAACTCTCAATCTCATTCGAGACCAACATTAACCAAATAAGCACATTACATATGTGAATACATGAATCATTTGTACCCCAACCTGGACTTGAAATTAGGACACAATGTCTGTGCCAAGGCGCTACCAACTACATAACAGAAGTTTAAAAATGGACACAAACCTTACAGCTTTATCTGCTAGAGTAGGAATAAACGCCTTCTATATGAATACCACTCTGTTCATATCAAAGTTTTCTCCTGAGTGGCATTCAGATAGGATACTTTCATTCCTAGTATAACCCTTGTAAATTCAAACAGAAAATTGTAGAATCTTTACTCACTGAAATGAAGGACAATATAAATTTATCTAGGGGGCAATGGACCAATGACGTAATTGATAAACTCTTCAGAAGCGTCAACAAAGTCATTACACAAGATTAACCCCCGACCATATATTGCAGTTTTCAGGTGTGTATTTTTTTTATTTTGAATGCATTTATTGCAATTATTCTTAATTATATATTGTTTCTTGTCTTCACCATTGTTTTCGCATTAGCGAAAGCAGAGGGTCTACAACATTTTTATGAAGATCTGGACACTAATAGCCAAAAGAAAGTGTTCAGTATAGCAAAGCAGAGGAATAAAGCTACTAAAGACTTGATACATGTAAAGCAAATTAAAGATGAACAGGGAAGAGTTTTGTGTGAAGAGGAGGATATCAAACAGAGATGGAAGAGCTATTTTGAGACATTGCTAAATGTAGAAAATCCAAGGCAAATTATATAGTATGGACAGCCAAATGAGGTGGAGGTGGAAGATATTAGAGTGCAAGAGGTGAAGGAAGCAATTGGAAAAATGAAGAACGGGAAAGCAGTTGGACCAGATGAGATACCTGTTGAGGCTTGGAAAGCACTGGGCAGCCTGGTAGTCGAGATTGTGTACGAGATCATTTGCCAAGCATTTGATAGTGAAAAATTGCCAAATGAATGGAGAGAAAGTATCTTGGTACCAATTTACAAAGAGAAGGGGGACATCCAGGACTGTGAAAAGTATAGAGGGATTAAGCTAATGAGCCATACTATGAAGATATACGAGAGAGTAATGGACAAAAGATTGAGAGAATGTACGGAAATAACGGAAGCTCAGTTTGGATTTATGCCAGGAAGAAGTACAACGGATGCCATCTTTGCGTTGAGACAGTTAATGGAAAAGTACAGAGAGAAACGGAAGGGATTACATCTGGTTTTTTTTTTGCCTGGAAAAAGCTTACGATCGAGTACCAAGGGAGGAAGTGTGGAGGTGCATGCGGGAGAAGGGAGTGCCAGAAAAGTATGTGAGGGTGTGCCAGGATATGTACAGGGATGTATACACACAAGTGAGGACAGCGGCCGGGGGTGGCGGACAAGTTCCCAGTGACAGTTGGACTACATCAGGGGTCGACATTGAGTCCATACCTCTTCAACCTGGTCATGGATATGATAGTGAGGGACGTACTAGAGGAGGCAACATGGACTATGTTATTTGCAGATGACATAGTCTTGGTGGCGGAGACCAGAGAGGAAGTGCAGAAGAAGTTGATCAAGTGGAGGGACGAGTTGGAAACTAGAGGGTTAAAGATAAGCCGGGACAAAACAGAATACATGCAGATGGGAGAACAAGATGATTACAGTCAATTGTACTTGGCACAGGAGAGGCTGAAAAAGGTGGAGGCTTTCAGGTACCTGGGGTCAAATCTGTTGCAGGATGGTGAACTGGATAGAAAAATAAATGGGAGGATACAAGCAGGATGGAAAAATTGGAGGAAATGCTCTGGACTTATATGTGATAGAAAGGTTAGTGCAAGAGTGAAAGGCATGATATATCGTGCAGTGGTAAGGCCAGCGATGATATATTGCTCAGAGACGTGGCCTGTTAAGAAAATACAAGAAAGAAAGATGGAAGTGGCAGAGATGAGAATGGTGAGATGGATGTTGGGAGTGACGAGGAAGGATAGGATCAGGAACGAGAAAATTAGAGGGACAGATAAGGTGACACAAGTGGGAAAGAAGATGCAAGAAAGAAGGCATCAGTGGTATGGACATTGTATGAGGAGAGATGCAGATTGGATTGGTAGAAGGATGACTGAGCTAGACGTGGAGGGAGTGAG
>JAXCGZ010015662.1:0-32500 GCA_037179515.1 Halocaridina rubra | reverse complement strand
TACATACATACATACATACATACATACATACATACATACATACATACATACATACATACATACATACATACATACATACATACATACATACATACATACATACATACATACATACATACATACATACATACATACATACATACATACTTACTTACTTCTCTGGAACAAAGAGCTACTTCAATAATACATACATACATACATACATACATACATACATACATACATACATACATACATACATACATACATACTTACTTACTTCTCTGGAACAAAGAGCTACTTCAATAATATGTAAGTGTGCATGGATCTTTTCTGTTTATTAATAACTAAATGACTATATAACTTAAGCTACAATATATTTTACAACAATATTTTTATCACTAAGTAAAAGTCTCAATCCAGAATATACGGTGGACAATGTAACAAGGCTTTGATTCAGCAGAGGTATCTAATTGTTCATAGATAAAAATTCTCCATATCATATAATTCCGACAATGGGGATCCAAGATACGTCCAGAGTTGATTACTAGCCTCTTTGAATCTGCTTTCACTTGCATGAGCGATCAACCACTTAGGTCCGCCTTGATTTGTTCGTCTGTAACCATTGTAAAGCCTACCTTGGATATCTGCTCTGACAATAACAAATAAGTACATCTGAAAACCTCGCCGGAAAAAAATGGTTAAGGAATTTCGTCATAGATATCTTTTCTCTTTTAAGCTTCTAGAGAAATGAAAGTAATCCACAGGCGACTGTGGTTGCCAAGGATTGGAGGGTTTGGGGTTAGATGGTGGTGGAGGCTTAGAAGGTTTGGTGTTAGATGGTGGTGGAGGCTTGGAAGGTTAGGGGTTAGATGGTGGGGGAGGCCTTGGGTCTGTGGAATGTTCTTCTTGTTCTTCTGATTGGTACTTCTGTTTTGCCAGTGGTGGGTTTTGATTTGAATTCTTTCCAAAATCATACTGTGGTAAAGCAAGTTTTGGTGGTGGTGCAGAAAGCAGTGTTTTGGCTAGGGGGACATACTGCTTAGGGGACACGACATTTCACAGTCTTCATTTACCTCCTCTTTGGGTAAAAATATGTTATAAGATTAGCTATATGTATCCTCTATATCTTGTGGAGAAGGTGGTTTTGTTCCAGGTGAGGCAGAAGCTTGCTTGGAGAAAGTTTATTTCTAGTCTGCTCATGTGGTAATGAACGAGGAACTAAATCTGGGCTTACTGAATTAATATCATAAAAGTTTTCGTGTATCTCTTCTAATTCATTTTCTCTAATTGACTGACCAGTCAAAGGAGTTGGAGGATTGGGGTTATCTTGGGAAAAACGTGTTGTAAGTGATGTTAAAGGAAATTGTTTATTCCCTTGCTCCTCTTTCTTGTTAGAGGTTGGGAAGGCAGGGACTGAAATTTAAAACAATTGGTAACAGTATGGCAGATACAATGCCTATAATAATGCCAATACATATGCTGATACCAGTAAATAGCGAAGGATGGAAGACAGGATGAATACTCAAAACCCAGGTGTCTTCGTATTTGAGTGCTTGTGCAATAACGGACAGTTTCATGTATCCTGCAATGATGACATTAGATAACTTGATAGTTGCGCCTCTCTTTAGAATGATGCTGTTTGACTTAACTGTATTTATCATAGAGTTCTCCATAGACAGTGTTATTCCATATAGAACAATAGCATTATTAGAGAGGTGATTTAATGTGACATTTTTCATAATCAGTGAACCATGGAATTTTTCTATTCCCCTCTCAGCAATGTTGTCCACAACAGTGTTGGCGATTTCAGAAGTCATGTTAGAAGTGCTTTAGACAAGCTTCTTCAAATGACTGATCTTACTATGGAAAATCTCCAATGATTGCTTATCTTTAATCTCTAGATTGGTCAGCTCTTTGATCTTCGAGTTTCCAATCTCAGTCATTGTGGTTATGTTCATGTAAAAAATATTTAAAGTATGGAATATTCCAAGCACTTGTCTAGTCAGGTTAATTGTTTGCATAGACGAGTATAGAGTATGTACCTCGTAGAAGAGGCTATCAAGATTTTCAGCTTTTGAGTTATATAGCTTTAGCTTCACCTTGCAGTCACTAAATCGCTCATCATCAGACCTGTTTGTGATGCCTTTACTGTTGTAGATCTTGAGAGTTTTTGTGTTTGCCTCACACTGTGGCTCAATAACCAGGTTTGTTGCTGAGTCAATCTCAATTTCTTTTATATCTCTCCACCTTTGGTCAGGGAGTCAACGTGCCTGTAGGAACAATACAATAGTTGCAGTGATGCAATATACACATTGATGATGAGTAATGTGGAAAGTTTTCCAGCTTTGTCCTGTAACTCTGCGTGTCTGCAAGTGCAAATTATAACTCCAATAATGCAATATACACTCATATATTTATTAACATACATTCGAAAGATAAATAAAGACACTTATTATAATCCAGTTGCATAGGTAATTTTTACTTCCATAGCATAGAAATGTTTTCTGCTATAGTTATATATGAGTACAATTCATTTTTCTTCAAAGAATTACTATTAACATATCCATATATTCCGTGTTCTGTCATGTTCATTAGCTTATGCCATTAACTTTTCTCTAGAAACAATTTAACAAAGTAAGATAGTGTCATGTGTGCGCAGAGAAATAAAAATCAGATGTAACAACACACAGCAAGTTTAGGAATTAGTATAAATAAAGCACACCTAAGTGACTATATAACTCTCAACTAAACTACTATTTCTTGTAATTAATATATGTTAATACAACAGCAACAATAGAAATAAGACGAATAACTACCTTGTTTTTCAAATTGCATTTATATACTTCTTCTGTGGTGTTATAACTTCATATGTGAGGTAACAGTAATTCGAGTTCAGGCCAATAATAACGGATAACTCTGCAGTTGACACTTTGGTCAGGAAGGTCAGGCTGAACCTGCAGAAGAGTATAAAACTTATTGAATAATGAGGTGGTACAGTTTAAAAATTTGCAAGATGTTACAAAAAGCTTTTTACAATGACATGAGCTTTTCAGGCCCATTCATATGTACAAGTATCCTCCTTCATCCTACTGATTTGGTTGGCAATGACACCAGCCGTCCATTGAAATACTATGACTAAAGGTTTTAGACTTAACAAGGACTGGCCTAGACAACTCTTACTTCAGGTACGGTTCATCCTTATGCCTACATTTACACTGAATATTCTGGCGTACTCGTTATGCATCTCTTTCTATCCCATTACATTTGACAAGCCACAACACTCCCCATCTCTGTTTCATTTTGCTCTCTTTTTCCTCATTTTACTGTAATTATAGCAGTTCTGCAGCTTATGGCCACCAAGTATATAGCATAGAGAGGTGCTAAAAAATCTCTGGGGATGTTGTTGACTCCACTGTTGTGTGAAGGTAGACACACTTGGTGGAAGTAATGGTTCTGCCCTTAACCATGCACTTCATGATGTATCTGTTTCTTTTGCTCTTCACTTTTGTAACTGTTGGGAGAATGGAGAGTTGTTAAGATTCTGTTTTACTAAGGGGAGTCAAAGCACTGAGCTCGGTTAAGAGCTCACAAACAGACAGGACAGATATTTGTACTTGAACACGCCACCCGTATTCCACTACTCGGTTAAATGAAACTCAGAATTCAACTTTCTATTAATTTTGGAAATGCAATGACATTAAAAGAAGTGAATATATATTTTTAAATTAAATTTTATGAAATGCTGCCTCGAATCCCGGAGGTGGTGAGCACGATTTTGTTTCCCGGCACCACAGATGTATGCCAAGACTTTGGCCTCAACTCGACAATTACCTTTGTCACACAGGCAGAGTAGAATAGATAACACTGCAATTGCAGAAACAGAAACGACGCACTGTTAATAATGGGAAACTGAAAGCATGAGCACACATATAATGAGTTTCCAATATTATTCTACAGGATGGAAATATATTGGTTAGTGATGCCAGAAATATTTGTTACCATAATGGCATACAAAACCATTAATTCTTTGCTGGTATTAAAGGAAAACAATTTATTCACAATAAATGAAGAATAAGCAAGACAAATACAGTACTGTATGTATTCCTTAAATTGTGGGCAACCTCAAAAGTTGCAATGCTTATTACTGATTTGCAATTAATATGGTAAAACACTCTATTTACGATAAAGGAAGAATCTACGAGATAAGTACAGTATTCATTCACTTTTGGTTATCAAGAACTGTTTGCAATGAAAAAAGGGGGTGGCAAAACCACCTTTGGAAGTATTTGCAACTTATAACTCAAAACACTTTATCCCCAACATATGAAGAATTAGCAAGATAAATACAGTATGCGTTCATTAGATTGTGGTTAACAGGAAACATATGCAGAGCCAACAGGGTAAAATTACCTTTTAATTATTTGCAGTTTAACACATTAGTTAAATGTTTAATTATTTGCAATTTATATAGCAAATAGCTTTATTCACGAGTTTTTTATGTAAAGCACTTTATCTACGATGATAGAAAGGGGTGAAATGAAATTAGAATTTGTTAGGAGAAGGGATAGATTTTTACGGGCTCATAATCAGTCTTCGGATGATGAGATTTTCGTTTATCACCTTCATTGAAAAGAAACTTCTTAGTAATGTATATCAGCTGTAATTTCCAGGTTAAGGAATTAACTTTGGCAAATGAGATTTCAGTTAGGTAATCTACAAAATTTCGTTTGTATGGGAATGGAATCTGAGAAAAAATTCGTAGGATTTAGCAAGTAATGAATGTAACTAATTCTCGAAAAAACAATTTGCTTGACCCACGAGCTTTACCATACACTATCCCTCACCTTGTTTATGCCAGATGAATTCCTGTGAAGATGCCACGTAAATAAGGTTTGAAATAAACGTGACTGCTGAGGCGAGATGCTGCCTCTGGGATGTTTGGCCGCCAAATGAGGACGCTTCAATGTCCCTCCTGGTGACGTCATCTGTAGGATATATTTCTAGAGCAGTAATTGGCTCTGATATCATTTAAGGGCTACTTTAGTGGTGATCCCTGGCAGGCAATTATAGCAGAGATGCAAGGGAAAGACAGTATTTTAGGTGCAACAAGTGGAAGCAAATAAAATAAAGCGAGAATAATAATGGAAAGTTAGGTTACTGGTAAGCAATCTCTAAAACGTTCTTTGCGTTGTAGGAGACGGAATTTAAGTACTCAGATAAAAAAGAAGCTACTGAAATATATCTAGACAGGCTAATGACATAACAGCGAGGTCAAATTCAAAACAAAATTATCAGCGAGAACATTTTTTATAATAATTTATTAGCAAGAGCTATTTTATCATAAGAAAATTGTAAAGAAAACGTATCTGATAGGCTCACTGAAAAGATGGAAAGGTAGGAGCAGCCTTTATATCTGGACTCTGCATCTACACGTACAAGAATAGTAAATAAGGTATATTTAAATTTAGCTATAAGATAAGATATAAATTGCAAATAATCATAATCTGCAAAAGTCAAGAAGTGGGAATTACTTTTAGTTAGAAAAATGAGAGTTAAGTTACTAAATTAACTAATAAGTCATCTAACAGCCTCTGGTGACTTTGAGCAAAACACTCTGTCACACTAACACTCGTGGTTTGAAATACAGTCTTTCATCTGGAGAACAGAACTTGGGTACATCCCTCCCTAATCTCCTCCTTCCTTCTGAAACCCAGCTGTTTAGCCATGCTTCACTTGACACATTTCAAATCTCTCACTATGACCAGTAGTCTCTTTTCCATTCCAAAGGTGGGGTCTGTACCTACTGCAACACTAACACTCCTATTGCAAGTCTCATGGACCTTGAATCTCCAGACTTTGATGTTCTCTGGCTGAAGATCTCTCTCTCCACTACCATTATATGCCTTTGCTTCTGTTACTGCTGTCCAAACTCCACTGACATTGTGTATTTATTTGAATATCTGTCCTCTTGCCATGAGTCCTTGCTCTCTTCTCACCCACCTGCTGAAGTTCTCTACATTGGGGACTTCAATGTACACCAAAGTGAGTGGTTTAAGTCTCTTCACACAGATGTGGGAGGAAGTGAGGCACTCGCTTTCTCTCTAACTCACAATCTGGAGCAGATTATCAAATATGCTACTCAATTAAAATGTTTTTTCTCCCTAATCCTTGGTTTGACAGTGCCTATTCCATGGATATTAAGGCTAGTGCTCAGGAACACCGAATATGCCTAGCCTCTCCTTCTGATTTGGCTCACTCTGATTTTATTGCAGCTAGGAATCACAACACAGCTCATATTCAAAAGCCTAAAGCTCCCTTTTTAAGAAGGAAAGTTGATGACTTAATTCCTTACTTACTGATAAATACCTCTGGTCCTTTTGCCAAAAACCTTTCCAAAACCTTCTGTAACTCAGGCTTTACCCCCTCTCATTTGTTCTGATCGTTTTATAGCATGCTCTTCCACTGACAAAGCCTCTCTCTTTTGCTTTCATATTTCTGTCAAATCTTCAGTAAACGATTCCAGCTTACCTGTTCCTTGCTCTTTACCCCTCTCTAATATTATGCCCTCCCTTGTTCTTTTTCTCGCAAATTCCGTAAGGTTCTTTACTTTCTAAAGACAAATGAGGCATATAGACTCAATGTTTTCCCTGCAAGGTTCCTTAAGTAATGTACCACTGAATTGGCTCTTGTGCTTTGCCGTTTTTTCCTCCTAAATCTCTTAACCATTGTCTATCCTTTGTCATGGATACATGCTCTAGCTCAAACTGTTCCTAAAAAGGTGACCTCTCTATTCCTTCAAACTACTGAAGAATTGCCCATACCACTTCCATTTCTAGAGTATTCAAAAATCTGCTCAATTCTCACTTCTTGAAACATCTTGAATCTAACTCGCCTATCTGTGATCACCATTAAAGCATTTGCAAGGCAAGATCCACTGGTGACCTCCTGTCCTATCTTATTCAGGTATGGTCATTTTCTCTGAAGAACTATGGGGAATCCATTGTCATCACTCTTGATATCTCTGAAGCTTTTGAGAGAGTCTGGCACAAGGTTCTGTTGGCCAAACTCCCAGCTTATGGATTTACCTCTTCACTCTGTTATTTGATTTCCTTTTTTCTTTCTGACCGTTTCATATATGTGGTTGTTAATGGCTCAACATCTAGTTAATTCCCAGTAACCAATAGTGTTCTATAGGGTTCTGTTCTTTCACCTAGTCTGCTTATTCTCTTCATCAACGATCTTCTTTAGTCCCCATCCTTTTGTCTTCTCTTCACAATTTTCATCTGATACTCGTAGTAAGTTTTATATCACTTTTCCTTCTCTTAACTCCAAAATGCATAGAGTATCTGAGTGGGGCACTCAAAATTTTGTTAAATGCAATACCTCCAAAACACAGTTTCTGGCTATATCTTTATCTCTCCACTCTTCTTACTTATCTCCTTGATAGAGTTGAATCTAAGCCAATCAGACTCACCAATGGCCCTTCTCTTAATCTTAATCTGGATTCTCTTTCTCTTCACCGTAAGGTGTCATCCCTTTCTCTTTGCTATCGCTACTATTTCCATCTCTGCTATGATGAATTGGTGAGTTGCATCCCTCCCCCTCTGTCGAGGTAGTATAACACTTACTAAGTAGCCTCGTATCACAGGTACTGTGTTGAGATTTGTGGTTTGTGGATTGATAAGTGCAGTGACTGCTTCTTCCCATCTACCTCCAGACTCGGGAAATCTCCTCCTCCTGTTTTTCCTTATTCAAATAATCTTTCATCCTTCAGTAAGCGAATCTATCATCATCTCAGGGCCTAATCCTGACCTAGATCTAGGTTCTCAATTCTTCTACTATTCTTTTAGCTTGTCCTTTCCCTATTGTTTAGCATTCCCGTATGTTTGCCTTGTCCTTGATCTTTTATTTTTTATCTGTCTTATATGGATTACTCGTACCCAGACTTGGTGGGGGCAATTTTTTTTTCTTGTCCCGGTATCACATTCCTTAAAAAAAAAGTTATTGATCAAATACAAAAAATTTATTTGTTGTGGCTTTTACATTATGTGTATTAACTCATTATACGAAACTCTACCTTGAATTAGTTAGAATTTTATAACTGCATGAATTCTTACAATTATCATGATAATAATATAATTGTTTTCATAAACTTTATTTCCATTTCAATACAATGGGTATTCGTCAGCCAGGGCAAGCCCCAACCCCCCACTGTGGTGTCCACCCACAGCAGTTCCTGCCAGTAAACAGCTTAAACTCTCGGTCTTGGACGGGAACCGATCTTTCGACCTCGTGAATGCGAAGCCAGCGCGTTACCACTGTACTAGCCAGCAGTCTACAAATTAGGGTCTGACTTCTTCTGCCATAATATTTTTTTTTTATTTTGTTCATTTTTCCATGTTCTGGGTATTTTTGCTATAAACAATAGGACGCAGCTAATCATCTTCAAAAGGAGAGCATCTCTGAGCTGATCCATCTCTCAAAAACGTTACTAAACCTCTAGAAAATGCTCAATATGCATTTTTTTTCATATTCATAGCAATAGGTTGTAAGTAGGACTATATTTTACATCTTGATGTTTGACCAGGGAAACCTGAGGTCTGATTTTGGAATTTACAAATGGACATTGTTTTGCACTGTGAACGGATAAGGCGTGAATCTACATATGCAAGTCTTTATACCAGGGAAACTCAGAGAATATTTTTGAAGTCTTCTTAGTTAAGGATATGGTGTTTTTCTCTTTTTAAGACCTGTGATTACCTTATTGTCCTTACGGGAAAGAGCGCCAAGCTAGTAACTTCCCATCGGTTCCGTTTTGTATTTAGTGATACTTTTCATACTTGTCCTTAACACTACGGATTGAGTTAGAATTAACTCTCTCCTCGCTTAGCGAATTCCAATTATCAACTACTCTTACACTAAAAAAGTACTTCCTTACATCCTGCAAAGAAGTTTTCTTACGAAGCTTCAAACTATGACCTCTAGTTCTATTGCCAGCCATACCAAAATATCTATCACTATCCATTCTGTCATAACCATGAAGGAATTTAAAGTGGTCACCATATCCCCCTCAATCTTCTAGCTTCGAGTGGTGGTAAATCTAATTCCCTCAGCCTCTCATCATAACTGAGATTGTGTATATCTGGCACCAGTTTCGTGGCATGTATTAGAACTTTTTCCAGCTTAACTACATGCTTTTTCAAGTGCGGATTCCAAAAGGGGGCTGCATATTCAAGCTTTGGCCTCACACAGGTTACATAAAGATTTCTGAACCATTCCTTGTCCATGTGCCTAAAGGCTACCCTTACATTTGCTAAGAAAGCATATGCTCCACTTACTATGCCGATCATATGCATTTCTGGAGACAAATCGGCCAGTATGTTTACTCCTAGATCTCTCTCATTTTCTGTCTCTTGAAGTTGTACTCCAGCCACCGAGTAGTCAAGCTTGGGCCTTCTTGCACTTGTACCCATTCTCATTACCTTACATTTTGAAGTATTGAATTTCATTAGCCAGTTTTCAGACCACTCATGCAGACTATTTAGAGTTTCCTGCTGAAGTTCTCTACCATTATTCTCTTTCTTACTTCCTTACAATCCTTGCATCATCTGCAAACATATTCATGAATGAATTTACAGACTCTGGTAGATCATTTACATATACAAGGAACAAAAGTGTCCCTAAAGCTGAACCCAGTGGAGCTCTACTACTATCTCTTCTCCATTCAGACACTGAGTGTCTTACTCTAACCTTCTGTTCCCTTCCTTCTAAGTATATTTTTATCCATTTCAAGACATTTCCACCTATTCTCGCCATTGCTTGCAGCTTCTTAATATGTCTCCGTGTGGAACAGTGTCGAATACTTTCTGGAAGTCTAGGAATATGCAATCTGTCCAGCCCTCTCTTTCCTGCAAGATTCGGCTTACCTCATCATAAAATTCTAATAAGTTAGTTATTGTTGATCTACCCTCTCTGAAGCCATGTTGTTTCACTGACAAAATGTTGAAGGATTCCAAGTGAAGATATATAAGTTTCCTTAGTAGTTTTTCAATAACTTTGCAAACTATGCTGGTCAAGAAAACAGGTCTATAATTTAGAGCCGTATCCCTCCTTCCCTTTTTGAAGATAGGTATCACGTTCGCTTGTTTCCAGCATCTTTCAATCTCCCCTGACTCCAGCGACTTTTTAAATATAATACTTAGTGCCGATGATATTGAATTTGTACATATTTTACGTGCATGAGGCAATATATCATCAGATCCTGTAGCTTTATGGATATCTAACTCCATCAGCGTTTTGCATACCTTTGTGGCTGAAAGGATGATGTTCTCTAATACCGGCCCATGAGCTTCTATCTCTGCAATCTGAGGGGGTAGGGTATTTTCTGCTATATATACTGACTGAAACTCCTTGTTTATTTCTTTTTAGATCTCTTCATCTGTCTCAATGATGCTCCCATCTGCTCTCTTACGCTTGAAAATCTGTTCTTTAACCTTCAGATTTCCTCTGATATTGCTGTGGAAAAGCTTGGGATTTTCTTTAGCCTTCCTGGTGAAACCCCTTTCATAATTTCTCTCTGCCTCTCTTCTTTTAATTAGGTATTCATTCCTTGCTCTTTTATAGGTCTGCCAGGCATTTAGTTTTTTCTCCTCCTATACTTTTTCCAGCATTTGCCTCTCCACTCTGTGTGTGTGTGTGTGTGTGTGTGTGTGTGTGTGTGTGTGTGTGTGTGTGTGTGTGTGTGTGTGTGTGTGTGTGTGTGAGAGAGAGAGAGAGAGAGAGAGAGAGAGAGAGAGAGAGAGAGAGAGAGAGAGAGAGAGAGAGAGAGAGAGAGAGAGAGAGAGATGCAGTTCTATCTCACCAAAGTTCATTGTGCTCTTGGTTCTATTAATATCAATTCATATCCATTAGTGTACTCGCTATGTCTGCTGAGAAACTGCAATGTACGAGGCATGTTCATAATTCTCTATATGACAGATTTGCCCTTAATCCATAGAAGCTACAGTAGTTTTGTCCCTTGGAGAAATGAACAGCTCAGCACTCTTTATATGATAAAGATGTAAAGGGTTTAAGCCGGGCAGGTTTGCTTCACATCAGGTTCAGAATGTTTCATGGATAACAGCGCACACACACACACACACACACAGCCTCATTAAGACTGTTATACACAAATGCTGATGGATTAGCTGGTAAGGCAGTAGAATTAATATCAATTCATATCCATTAGTGTACTCGCTATGTCTGCTGAGAAACTGCAATGTACGAGGCATGTTCATAATTCTCTATATGACAGATTTGCCCTTAATCCATAGAAGCTACAGTAGTTTTGTCCCTTGGAGAAATGAACAGCTCAGCACTCGAGATATTGGATTATATGATAAAGATGTAAAGGGTTTAAGCCGGGCAGGTTTGCTTCACATCAGGTTCAGAATGTTTCATGGATAACAGCGCACACACACACACACACACAGCCTCATTAAGACTGTTATACACAAATGCTGATGGATTAGCTGGTAAGGCAGTAGAATTAAAAGATAGGATTCACAACAGTAAGGCAGATATAGTAGCAATTACAGAGACTAAGTTGAGTGAGGACATAAACAGTGTCACAGTTTTTCCTAAGGGCTTCAGAATACTAAGGGTTGAAAGATCTGAGAGGACTGGTGGAGGGATAGCACTGCTCATAAGTGAGAGGATTCAAGTTGAAGAAATAAACTTGGCTATAGAAAGTGAGTTCAGGGAATTTCTTGTTGCTCGCATAAATACTGGGTCAGAGAGCATTATAATAACTATTGTATACAACCCACCAAGGAACCAAAATAGGCTTGAAATTTATGAGGAAAGTCATATAGGTACTATTGAAGTCATAAACTCAGTTGTTAACATGGCACGGGAGAAAAAATGTAGGATTTTGATTATGGGAGACTTTAATCATAAAGAGATAGATTGGATAAATCTTGACCCACACAGTGGTGAGGACTCATTCGGGGCAAGATTCCTAGATTGCGTACAAGGGAATTTCCTACACCAACATGTAATGGAACCAACAAGAGCCAGGGGTGGGGATGAGCCATCACTACTTGATCTAGTGTTCACAGATAATGTGTTGGATATTGAAAATATTGAGTATGAACCACCAATTGGAAAGAGTGACCACTGTGTGTTGTTGATGGAGTATATCATTGAAGATATTCTTCCTGAGAGTAGAGGCACTGAGGACATGAGGAGGAACTATCCGAAAGGAGATTACATCAAAATAAATGAGCTTTTTGCAGTTATTGACTGGAGAACCTTATTTTACAACAAATCTGTACAAGAAATGTATGACATCTTTTGTGAGAAATGTGGGAAGATAGTAGATTGCTGCATACCTGTCACCAAAGTAGGTGTAATTCATGCCAGAGAGAAATGGTTCGATAATGGGTGTAAAAGAGCTAAGGAGTGGAGAGACATGCTGGAAAAGGTATAGGAGGAGAAAAAACATAAATGCCTGGCAAACCTACAAAAGAGCAAGAAATGACTACCTAAGTAAAAGGAGAGAGGCAGAGAGAGATTATGAGAGGGACATCACCAGGAAGGCTAAAGAAAATCCCAAGCTTTTCCACAGCTTTATCAGAGGAAAACTGAAGGTAAAAGAACAGGTTTTAAGGCTAAAGAGAGCGGATGGAAGCATCACTGAGACAGATGAAGAGATCTGCAAAGAATTGAACAGGGAGTTTCAGTAAGTATTTACGGTAGAAAATACCCCACCCCCTCAGATTGCAGTGATAGAAGCTCAAGGGCCGGTATTAGAGAACATCAACCTTACAGCCACAGAGGTATGCAAAGCGCTGATGGATTTAGATGTTCATAAAGCTACAGGTCCTGATGACATATCCCCTCATGTGCTTAAAAAATGCGCAAACACAATATCAGTGGCACTAAGTATCATATTTAAGGAGTCACTGGAGTCGGGGGAGATTCCAAGATGCTGGAAACAAGCAAATGTGATACCTATCTTCAAAAAGGGAAGGAGGAATACGGCTCTGAACTATAGACCAGTTTCCTTGACCAGCATAGTTTGCAAAGTTATGGAGAAACTACTAAGGAAACATATCTCTCTTCACTTGGAATCCTTCAACTTTTTGTCAGTGAGGCAACATGGCTTCAGAGAAGGTAGATCAACAGTAACAAACTTATTAGAATTTTATGATGAGGTAAGCCATATCTTACAGGAAAGAGAGGGCTGGGTAGATTGCATATTCCTAGACTTCCAGAAAGCGTTTGACACTGTTCCACATGGGAGACTTATTAGGAAGCTGCACTCAATGGCTAGAATAGGTGGAAATGTTTTGGAATGGATAAAAACTTACTTAGAAGAAAGGGAACAGAGGGTCAGAGTAAGACACTCAGTGTCTGAATGGAGAAGAGTTAGTAGTGGAGTTCCACAGGGTTCAGTTTTAGGGCCACTTTTGTTCCTTGTATATGTAAATGACCTACCAGAGTCTGTAAATTCATTCATGAGTATGTTTGCAGATGATGCAAAGATTGTGAAGAAAGTAAAAAACGAGAACAATGGTAGAGAACTTCAGGAGGATCTAAATAATCTGCATGAGTGGTCAGAAAAGTGGCTAATGAAATTCAATACTTCAAAATGTAAGGTAATGGGAATGGGTACAAGTGCAAGAAGGCCCAAGCTTGACTACTCGGTGGCTGGAGTACAACTTCAAGAGACAGAAAATGAGAGAGACCTAGGAGTAAACATACTGGCAGATTTGTCTCCAGAAATACATATAAATGGCATAGTAAGGGCAGCATATGCATTCTTATCAAATGTAAGGGTAGCCTTCAGGCACATGGACAAGGAAATGTTCAGAAATATTTATGTAACCTATGTGAGGCCAAAACTGGAATATGCAGCCCCCTTTTGGAATCCGCACTTGAAAAAGCACATAGCTAAGCTTGAAAAAGTTCAAAGACATGCCACGAAACTGGTGCCAGAAATACGCAATCTCAGTTATGATGAGAGGCTGAGGGAATTAGACTTACCATCACTTGAAGCTAGAAGAGTAAGGGGGGATATGGTGACAGTCTTTAAATTACTTCATGGTTATGATAGAGTGGATAGGGATCGATAATTCGATATGGCTGGCTCTAGAACTAGAGGTCATAGTTTGAAGCTTAGTAAGAAAACTTCTTTGCAGGATGTAAGGAAATACTTTTTCAGTGTAAGAGTAGTTGATAATTGGAATTCGCTAAGCGAGGAGGTAGTTAATGCTATCTCAATCCATAGTTTTAAGGACAGGTACGATAAGTATCACTAAGTCTAAAATGGAACCGATCAGGAGACGGGAAAATACGAGCTTTGGGATCTTTCCCGTAAACACAATTAGGTAATCACAATTAGGTAATCACACTTCAGGCACATGGACAAGGAAATGTTCAGAAATATTTATGTAACCTATGTGAGGCCAAAACTCGAATATGCAGCCCCCTTTTGGAATCCGCACTTGAAAAAGCACATAGCTAAGCTTGAAAAAGTTCAAAGACATGCCACGAAACTGGTGCCAGAAATACGCAATCTCAGTTATGATGAGAGGCTGAGGGAATTAGACTTACCATCACTCGAAGCTAGAAGAGTAAGGGGGGATATGGTGACAGTCTTTAAATTCCTTCATGGTTATGATAGAGTGGATAGGGATCGATATTTTGATATGGCTGGCTCTAGAACTAGAGGTCATAGTTTGAAGCTTGGTAAGAAAACTTCTTTGCAGGATGTAAGGAAATACTTTTTCAGTGTAAGAGTAGTTGATAATTGGAATTGGCTAAGCGAGGAGGTAGTTAATGCTATCTCAATCCATAGTTTTAAGGACAGGTACGATAAGTATCACTAAGTCTAAAATGGAACCGATCAGGAGACGGGAAGATACGAGCTTTGGGCTCTTTCCCGTAAACACAATTAGGTAATCACAATTAGGTAATCACACTTCAGGCACATGGACAAGGAAATGTTCAGAAATATTTATGTATCCTATGTGAGGCCAAAACTCGAATATGCAGCCCCCTTTTAGAATCCGCACTTGAAAAAGCACATAGCTAAGCTTGAAAAAGTTCAAAGACATGCCACGAAACTGGTGCCAGAAATACGCAATCTCAGTTATGATGAGAGGCTGAGGGAATTAGACTTACCATCACTCGAAGCTAGAAGAGTAAGGGGGGATATGGTGACAGTCTTTAAATTCCTTCATGGTTATGATAGAGTGGATAGGGATGGATATTTTGATATGGCTGGCTCTAGAACTAGAGGTCATAGTTTGAAGCTTGGTAAGAAAACTTCTTTGCAGGATGTAAGGAAATACTTTTTCAGTGTAAGAGTAGTTGATAATTGGAATTGGCTAAGCGAGGAGGTAGTTAATGCTATCTCAATCCATAGTTTTAAGGACAGGTATGATAAGTATCACTTAGTATAAAATGGAAGCGATCAGGAGACGGGAAGATACGAGCTTGGGGCTCTTTCCCGTATACACAATTAGGTAATCACAATTAGGTAATCACACACACACACACATATATATATATATATATATATATATATATATATATATATATATATATATATATATATATATATATATATATATAGTATATATGTATATATATATGTATATATATATATATATATATATATGTATATATGTATATATATATATATATATATATATATATATATATATATATATATATATATATATATATGCCATAATGCACAAAAATACTTTTTTGAACATCAGGAGAATCGAACTAGCCTCACAAGTTTCAAATTCATTTTGATCTAACTGATTGAGTTACTACAGCATATTAAAATTTGCATATCATAGGATAGACAGCTCATGTAAGCAATTATTCCGGTGTTCTTGTGTGAACTTCCTACGGTGTTTTCTTTGTGAATAAGACACCAGGACTCACAAAGAAAAATTCCTTTATCGAGTCAAGGCACCAAGAAGAAATGAGAAGTATAAAAACATCAGCTTAAGGACAAGACAAAAATAAGATTTTGACAAAAACACAAGAATAAGACAAGGTGAAAAATTAGTCAGAGTAAATGGAAGCCTAGATATTTGCCAGGATTCGCCCTTGAGATAACGATAGGTCAACTTTTTAACGGAAGGAAGATCAGTACAAACAAACAAACAAACAATAGCCTCCTGGCTAGTACAGTGGTAACGCGCTGGCCTCGCATTCGCGAGGTCGACGGATCGCGCCTCGTCCAGGCAAGAGAGTTTAAGCTGTTTACTGGGGAGGTTGCTGCTGTGGCTGGGCACCACAGTGGGGGTTGGGGCCTGTGCCGGTTGGAGACCACCCTATGGGTCCTCCATGACCCGTTCCACCCATCCGTGGGTGGAGAATCTTAAAAAAAAATAATAATAAAAAAAAACATTTATTTCTATTTTTATACAATGCCTCTTCTTTTACAAAACTAAGAATACACTTATAAGTAAAAAAAAAAAAAAAAAAAAAAAAAACATTTATTTCCATTTTTTACAATGGTTATTCAACATTAATAGTAACTTATAAGTAGACATGTAATTAAACTAACAAATAAGAGGGTTAGACATATAGTTAAATTAAATGTAGCTTTCATAGAAAATAATAATGCTGTAATAAAAATGTTACAATAATGTTAATAATAAAGTAGTAAGTATGCCACTAGATACAGGATCATTATTATCGGCATCATTTCCATATTTGTTTCCTTACAATGAGAATAATTAGTTCTTAATGAGCAGCAACTATTTGTCCAAAAGAAAACTGTATAGTTTGCCTTTGAAAGCTGTGAAAGAGGATGCATTTTTAAGATGCTCTGTAATATTATTCCAGAGTGTTGGCCCTTTGATAGTGATCATCTTTGAACCTGCTTCTGTGTTTGTTCTGTGAATAAAGAGCTCACTGCTCTGTCTTGTGTTGGACTTCCCCTTATATCCCTGACTGTTTTTAAATCAAATAGCCAGCTAGGATAATGATGGTCCAAAATTTTGAATACAAAAATATAAATAGCATAAGCGACCTTATTTTCTGCCAGCAGCCACCCAAGTTTATTGAGAGCTGGTGTGATGTGGTCGTATTTTCTTATTCCTCCCAGGGCAACTCGAGCTGCAAAATTAATAAGCTTCTGTATTCTGTTTATCTGAGTCTTAGTGGTAGCTCCCCAAACAGTTGTGCAGTAATTAATGTGACTTAGGGCTAGAGATTCAACAACAGTTGTTCGAGTGGTAGTCTCAAAATTGTCTTTTATACGTGATAAGTACATTAATGTTCCTGTAACCTTTTTGCATACTTTATCTATGTGGGAATCAAACAACTTGTGGTTATCAAAGTGAATTCCTAGGTTTTTGACTGTTTTGCTAGGTGTGATAATATTGTCGCAAAAATTAATTGTTGTGTTTTCTGGAATTTGTGCTATGTGGAACCTTGAACCAATAAATATGCACTGTGTTTTACTTTCGTTAATTAACAGCCCAATTTCTTGGAAATAGGTTTTAATTTTTGACAGAGTGTTTTCTGCTCTTAAAGTTAGCTCTGGGAGATTATTAATATCACCACTAAGGAGTAGTTGAGTGTCATCTGCATATTGTACGACTAGACAGTCAGAAATGAAAGAAGATAGATCATTTACGTAAATGGAGAAGAGGATAGGACCAAGTACTGATCCCTGTGGAACACCAAATGATACATTTTTTGGCACAGAGATAATGTTGTTAAGACATATGGACTGTTTACGATTAGATAGATACTCGCTAAACCAGCTTGGATCAATATTTAAGTTAATACATTTACTTAAAAGAATTTCATGGTTTACACTGTCGGAGGCTTTTGATAAGTCCAACAAAACTAGCAAAGATATTTTTTTCATATCTATATTATTATATATACTATTCGTAACTTTAAGCAGTGCAGTTTCCGTCGAGAGTTTTGGTCTGAAGCCATGTTGGCTAATCGTTAGTAGTCTATTTGATTCTAAATATGACATAAGTTGCCATGCAACAATTTTTTCTAATATTTTAGAGAAAATGGGTAGCAGGGAAATGGGATGATAGTTTGTCCCATCTTCTCTGTCCCCCTTTTTATGCAGAGGTATTACATGTGCTATTTTCCAAGAGTCAGGAAACTTTTTAGTAACAATGGAAGTGTTCATAATAGTTAGAATATAGAATGCAATCACGGGTAGAGCATCTTTGATGAACTGAAATGGTATACCATCTGAACCATAAGAGCCAGAGTTTCTTAGGCTCTTTATGGTAAGAATTAGGGTAGCACAATCGATAGGAATAAGCTTGAAGTACTCTCTTGTGTTTTCATTGGAAGAATTGTCATTTAAGCAATTACTCATATTCACTGAGTTGATGTTTTCTTGAGTTTTTTCATATGTATTTTTGCCAACGTTAGCAAAATAGTTATTAAAGTTTTCTGCTTTGACTTTCAACTTCGTAATATTTTCATAACTTTCTGAGGTACTCTTTTCATTTGGTATCATGCTTCTTATCACTTTCCATGTTGCTGCTGTATCATGTCTAGAGTCATTAAATTGTTTTTTGTAAAAGTCTTTTTTACTTACACTGAAGAGAGATCTGACACGTTTCTTTTCTGTTTTATAACGTTCTCGGAGAGTCATATCTTATCTATTCATTTTTAGCTCTTTTTGTATTTGATTTCTGATTTGCATTGCCTCTTTGATGTCATTAGTTAGCCAGGGGGCTGAGGGGCGGGTTATTTTTCTTGTTACAATGGGTGCACAACTATCTAAGCATTCAAGGAAGACATTTGTTAGAATCTCAACCTGCAAATCGACGTTATCTGTGTATTTAATTCTATTAAGTGCATTTGTGTTGTTGATTAATGTTTCACAAAAGATATCAGGGGAGTAATTTTTTAGACACCGGAATGTCTTGAGGAGAGGCTTCCTTTTCGGCTTGTTTATGTTTAGCATAGCAATGTTCAGCTCGTGGTCTGCAATTGGGCAGGGAACTACGTCCCAATAGAGTATACTTTCCACTTTATTTGTTATTATCAGATCTATAAGAGTCCTAGAATTGGGGGTTATGCGTAGACATGTAAATAAGCAAAAAGTGAACAGAATATGAACATTACCTTAATTTAACAGAAATTATAATAACAATAATTATACTGTGATAAAATGTTTACAGTGTAATATTAATAATAAAGTTGTAATAGTAATACTCAATAAAGTAAAAGTTAGGGAAGAAAGAATAAGGGAAAGTGTTCCAAAATCTGAAATTGTAAGGCAAGGAGTAATCACTGCACCGACCGATCAGTGAATTACAAATGTCCACACAGTACCTGTGAGACTGGCCACTTGGCTTGTATTACATACATGCCATTGGGGAGGGATGCAGCTCGCCAAATAGTAAAAACAGCAACAGAGGTAGTACCAACAGAAAAGAAAAAGAGATGATACCATCTTGCAGTGCTGCTAGGTACAGGGAAATTTCCTTGTTTTAGGGAAATTCAGGTGGGTACAGGGAAACAGGGAAGAAACTTGAAAATTTACTAGAATCTAGGGAAATTCCAGAAGATAAAGAGGGAAAATCTAGGGAAATTCTGGAGAACTAGCTATTATTATTTTAATTCACTATATTTTTACTCTGTGTGGCAATTGAGATGAAGAAATTGAAAAATACATTGGATGGAGAGAGAGAGAGAGAGAGAGAGAGAGAGAGAGAGAGAGAGATTGCAAGCGTGATGCAATTGTCTTGCTCTTGAACGATCATCCGTTTCGGCTCGTTTTAGACGTGTCCACTGTATGATTGCTCGTCTTCCTTAACAAAGAGCTTCGGAATCGGAGCAATGTTCTAGTGCGTAGCAACCGTAGTTGCCGGAAAATAAGTGTTTGGTGTGGAAGTGCTGTTGTCTCTCTTAGGAGATTATTGTTTTAGATATGTCTACCCCTCCAGCTAAGCGCAAACGCCTACCATACACACAAAAATACACCGAAAAGTGGGAGAATTGATCCCAAAATAAAAGTTAGTTAACAAAAAGTAGGAAAGGCCCTTTGTATTTTCACTGCAAACTGTGTAATTCCGATGGGAAAGCTGGGAATTCTGAGATAGAAAAACACTCGGCAGGGGCCAAGCATATTATGAATGATGAAAGTATTCAACATTCAGTGAGTACACTTGATATGCCAAGTGTCAGTGGAAAATATTTGAGTAAAAAAAGTGAAGGAAGCTGAAATACGATTTGCTGCTGTGATAAGTGAACTTAATCTTCCCTTTTTGGTTGCTAATAAACTTATTCCAGCTATGAAAGTCATATGTTCAGACCCAAAAGTGGTAAAGAAAATGAAATGTTGTAGAACAAAATGTACAGCTGTTATGAAAAATGTTCTTGGTCGTACAAAGAAGGATGAGTTATTTGACCTTCTCAGAGGAAATAGTTTTTCCTTAATGGTAGATGAATCTACTGACAGGGGGTGCACGAAATACCTTGTCCTTGTTCTAGAGTTGCGACACCAGAAGGCATTAAGGATTCGTTTTTAACACTTGTTCCCTTGGAAAGTGCTACTTCTAACAGCCTTTATGAATGTGTCAAATCTGTGTCTGCTGATGAAAATATCCCATACAAGCAAAACATGATAGGATTTGCTGCAGATGGGGCCAGTGTAATTATGAGAGTTAATCCTTCACTCTCATCGCTATTAAACAATGACATACCAAACTTGTTTATAATGAAGCGCATTTGCCACTCTTTTCATCTTTGTGCAACATATGCATGCAAATCATTGCCAAGATGGATTAAAGATATGACCCGAGATATTTACAATTCCTTTTTGTCACCAAAACAGACTGCAGTCTTTAAAGAATATCAGGAATTCAATAATGTGAAACCGCATAAGCTATTTCACTAAGTATAAAATGGAACCGATCAGGAGACGGGAAGATACGAGCTTTGGGCTCTTTCCCGTAAACACAATTAGGTAATCACAATTAGGTAATCATCACCCCTGTCAGACAAGATGGTTATCTCTGCATAGTGCTGTAAAACGGTTGCTTGAACAACTTCCAGCTCTGAAACTATTTTTCACTCAAGCTGCTTTGGAAGATAGGCTTCTGGCAGCTGAATCTATTCTTCAGGAACTCAGTGATCCAATCAGCAAACTATATTTAGAATTTCTTGATTTTGTGTTACCCACCTTTAATGACTTAAATAAAGAGATGCAAGCTGAAACTCCGAAGATTTATGCCCTTCACAGCAGAGTCTCTGCAGCCCTATATACCATACTTGAATGCTATTTAAAGCCAAGCTACCTAAAATCCACAGAATTATCATCTGTGACAATACGAGACCCTTCCAATTTTCTGCCACTGGCAGATGTGTATCTTGGAGGTTGGGTAGTTGCATCACTCCAGACATGTAAAGACATCAATATGCAGCAGCTGGATGCTTTTAGACTTCGATGTCTTGATATTTACATTGAAGGTGCATCCCATATTTGGAAAAGGTTCAGTATTAGCAGCCAAGTTCTCACAAACCTCAAGGCTTTGGGTCCGCAAAGTATACTAATGAAAACTGTTCCATCTATTGCCTCCTTAGCAGCAAATTTCCCAAGTTTAGGGCCTGGAAATCAATGAAATGAATTAGACCGAGAATGGTGCTTGGTTAGAAATACTGAATTAAACATAATGCCTGATACTGTCATTTATAAGTTTTGGCAATCAGTTGGCAATTTGAAAAAAGGTGATGAAACACTGTTGTTTCCACTTGTTGGAAATTTCTATTATGTTGGCCCCATTCAAGTGCAAGCGTGGAAAGAGTTTTTTCACAAGAGAACTTAATTTAAACACAAACGAGAAATCCTTTGACCACAGAATCATTAGTTGGGATGTTACATGCAAAAAGAACTTTTGAAACATCATTTGCTGAAGACATGGAAATAACTAAGTCCCATTTAAATATCATGACTGATGATATTTACCAAAAAGATCAAGAATAAGATATATAATGAGATTATGAGCAGTATTTAACTATGAAAATATGTCTTGTTTATGTATCTATAACGGGTAAATTTTGAGCCAAATTGGGAAATTTTGTAAGCGAATCTAGGAAGTTTTTGACAGTTTGACCTGGAAGCACTGCCATCATGGGAAGAGAAAGAGAATGGAAGTTAAAATTAAGAGGAGGATTGTCAATGAGTATTATGGCGTCAGATTCAACATTATCAAGGACATAAGTATATCAAAAAGTGCCTCAAATATGAGAGAAGTTTTCTAAGCAGGAAGAGATAATTCCTATTTAGATTGCTAGTAATAAAGAGGAGAAAAATTAATCTTAAAAACAAAGCAGACTTTCTCAATTTCTTAGATACAGCTTTAGTAATCTGAATTATGTCACTCCTCCAAGACAAGTTAGAGGATATTTGAATTTCTAAAATGCTTATAGAATTAAGTGGAGGAATTTCGTTGTTTTTATGCATTAAGAGGAGAAAATAAAGAAATAACTGGAGACTGAGTCTTGGAGGCAGTATTTATTAATATACATTGGGTGCCTTACTCATATACTCTCTGTAAATCAGAGTTAAGAATTAAAAAACAAAAGATATGAAACTGATCTCGAGAAACAGACAAAGACTTACAGAGAAAGCAGTGAAAATATGAAGAGTAGAATTGTCGGCAAAGGAGTGGAGAAGAGAAGAGGATAGTGAATGAAAAGCATAATTGATGAAGAGAAGGAACAGAGATGGTGAAAGAACAGAACACTGTGGAACACCACTGGAAGTCGGATAACAAAGGGAAAAGGTAGAGACATAAACAGGAAGTTAGGCTAACAAGGCCTAATGTCATATTCTGTCAAAAGCCTTTGCATTATCAAGGGCGTCGACAAAAGATTTTCCATAGCTCTCCAGAGAATATGACCATATTTGTGAGATAACACAAGAGGTCACCAGTAACTCTTGCCTTTTGGAAGCCATACTGATGATCATAAATTAGTGAGTTAGATTAAAGATGTTTCAATAAGTAAAAAATTGAACGAAGTTTCGAATACTTCAGAGACAACAGAGGTTATGGCTACTGGTTGGTAGTTGGAAGAAATAGAATGGTCACCCTTCTTGGGAATAGCTGATATAGCGCATGATTGCAAGATGGAAGATGTATAATGGTAGAAAGAATGAGGCAAAAAAGAAGGCAAAGCAGAGGAGCCAGATCATCTGAAAACTCCTCAAGTAACCTTGTAGGTATACCATCTGGTCTGGATGCCTTGTTCATCTTCCAAGAATGAAGTTTCCTACGAACTTCGAGTATAGAAGAAATAGGGGAGAACATAGGTTAGAAAGAGTATATTTCGAAAGTCAGGTGCACTAGAATCACTTACAGAAGAGCTGACAGAATAATGAAAAACAAGGAGAGGAGCTCTGTGGCGGCAGAACAAGCTATAGAACCGTTAGGAAAATTGAGAGGGGAAAAGTTTGAATTACAAAAGTTTTTGGAGATCTTTTTGGCTAAATATCATGAGCATATTTCAGTAGGAAAAGAGTTTAGGCCAAATTTCTATCTAAAAAAAAAATAGTTTTAGGCCTACGAATCTGAGCAGAGCAGCTATTTCTATTGTAACGAAAGCAGAGCAAGTTAAATAAGAAAGGCATAGTATAACTGATATGCTCAATCCCTACTGAACAGGCATGGAGCAGACATTGTTAAAACAAGAACTGGAGGGAGACAAAGCCTTGATAGAAGAGGAAACGAGCATCTCCATTCCCAAGGTTATGAACTTAACTTTTTGAGCTGCCTGATCAGGGTTACGACCATGAAAGCAGCAGTCATCCCATGATAAATCAAAGAGAAGTTTACCCAAGTTATCATGTTTGGTATGCTCACTATGCTAAAGACGATATTGGGTAGGAGGGAATCTTGGTGGGAGGGCGAGAATTGGAAAGATTGAGATCAGAAAATAGTCGGAGTTACCACGAGGGGGAAATTTAGAATATGGCTAGTTTGTAGGATTAGAAGAATAGGATAGTTTAAGATTGCTAGCTTATGGTCTTGGCGATCAGGGATATATGTAGGATGAATGATGATCTTAAATTGCAGGTAACAGAAATAGAAAGGGCCTCATTCTACTTATCAATGTAAGTAGAATGAAGCCACTTAATGCAGTGTACACTGAAGGCACCAATGTAAACAATTACATCATGTGGTTGAGAAGACATCAAGGACTCATGGCAAGAGGAGAGATGTTCTAAAGGGACACAAAGGCAGTGGAGTGCAGAGAGCATTAGATAAGGCAAAGAAAGATAGTGGTAATGGGAAGAAAAATATTCTTCCCAATAACACTGAACTTAGAAGATTCAAGCTCTATGAGTCTTGCAACTGATGTGTTAGTGTTTTAGTAGACACAAACCCCACCTCTTGAAAGGAAATGAGAGTACAGAGTATAGTGAAAGATTAGAAATTGGTCTGGGAATTCATGGCTAGATAGCCGGGTTTTAGAGAGATGGGGAAAGGTAAGGATGGATGTACCCAAGTGCTGTTCCATAGACGAAAAATTGCAGTTAAGTCCCTTGATATTAGGAAAATGTATAGTAACAGAAACAGATATATCAGGAGGTGGAAGGATAATGATCGAACTATTACTACCACCTGGAGTGTCCATCCTCATGCCAGTAGTGGAGGCAACAAGATTCCAGGACATTCTTAACACCCCTCATTGTCGGGTATTTGGAGCCAACATTGTGAACCATTCACATAAACAGTGTCACAGTTTTTCCTAAGGGCTTCAGAATACTAAGGGTTGAAAGATCTGAGAGGGCTGGTGGAGGGATAGCACTGCTCATAAGTGAGAGGATTCAAGTTGAAGAAATAAACTTGGCTATAGAAAGTGAGTTCAGGGAATTTCTTGTTGCTCGCATAAATACTGGGTCAGAGAGCATTATAATAACTGTTGTATACAACCCACCAAGGAACCAAAATAGGCTTGAAATTTATGAGGAAAGTCATATAGGTACTATTGAAGTCATAAACTCAGTTGTTAACATGGCACGGGAGAAAAAATGTAGGATTTTGATTATGGGAGACTTTAATCATAAAGAGATAGATTGGATAAATCTTGACCCACACAGTGGTGAGGACTCATTTGGGGCAAGATTCCTAGATTGCGTACAAGGGAATTTCCTACACCAACATGTAATGGAACCAACAAGAGCCAGGGGTGGGGATGAGCCATCACTACTTGATCTAGTGTTCACAGATAATGTGTTGGATATTGAAAATATTGAGTATGAACCACCAATTGGAAAGAGTGACCACTGTGTGTTGTTGATGGAGTATATCATTGAAGACATTCTTCCTGAGAGTAGAGGCACTGAGGACATGAGGAGGAACTATCCGAAAGGAGATTACATCAAAATGAATTAGCTTTTTGCAGTTATTGACTGGAGAACCTTATTTTACAACAAATCTGTACAAGAAATGTATGACATCTTTTGTGAAAAATATGGGAAGATAGTAGATTGCTGCATACCTGTCACCAAAGTAGGTGTAATTCATGCCAGAGAGAAATGGTTCGATAATGGGTGTAAAAGAGCTAAGGAGTGGAGAGACAAATGCTGGAAAAGGTATAGGAGGAGAAAAAACATAAATGCCTGGCAAACCTACAAAAGAGCAAGAAATGACTACCTAAGTAAAAGGAGAGAGGCAGAGAGAGATTATGAGAGGGACATCACCAGGAAGGCTAAAGAAAATCCCAAGCTTTTCCACAGCTTTATCAGAGGAAAACTAAAGGTAAAAGAACAGGTTTTAAGGCTAAAGATGGAAGCATCACTGAGACGGACGAAGAGATCTGCAAAGAATTGAACAAGGAGTTTCAGTCAGTATTTACAGTAGAAAATACCCCACCCCCTCAGATTGCAGTGATAGAAGCTCAAGGGCCAGTATTAGAGAACATCAACCTTACAGCCACAGAGGTATGCAAAGCGCTGATGGATTTAGATGTTCATAAAGCTACAGGTCCTGATGACATATCCCCTCATGTGCTTAAAAAATGCGCAAACACAATATCAGTGGCACTAAGTATCATATTTAAGGAGTCACTGGAGTCGGGGGAGATTCCAAGATGCTGGAAACAAGCAAATGTGATACCTATCTTCAAAAAGGGAAGGAGGGATACGGCTCTGAACTATAGACCAGTTTCCTTGACCAGCATAGTTTGCAAAGTTATGGAGAAACTACTAAGGAAACATATCTCTCTTCACTTGGAATCCTTCAACTTTTTGTCAGTGAGGCAACATGGCTTCAGAGAAGGAAGATCAACAGTAACAAACTTATTAGAATTTTATGATGAGGTAAGCCAAATCTTACAGGAAAGAGAGGGCTGGGCAGATTGCATATTCCTAGACTTCCAGAAAGCGTTTGACACTGTTCCACATGGGAGACTTATTAGGAAGCTGAAATCAATGGCTAGAATAGGTGGAAATGTCTTGGAATGGATAAAAACTTACTTAGAAGAAAGGGAACAGAGGGTTAGAGTAAGACACTCAGTGTCTGAATGGAGAAGAGTTAGTAGTGGAGTTCCACAGGGTTCAGTTTTAGGGCCACTTTTGTTCCTTGTATATGTAAATGACCTACCAGAGTCTGTAAATTCATTCATGAATATGTTTGCAGATGATGCAAAGATTGTGAAGAAAGTAAAAAACGAGAACAATGGTAGAGAACTTCAGGAGGATCTAAATAATCTGCATGAGTGGTCAGAAAAGTGGCTAATGAAATTCAATACCTCAAAATGTAAGGTAATGAGAATGGGTACAAGTGCAAGAAGGCCCAAGCTTGACTACTCGGTGGCTGGAGTACAACTTCAAGAGACAGAAAATGAGAGAGATCTAGGAGTAAACATACTGGCAGATTTGTCTCCAGAAATACATATAAATGGCGTAGTAAGGGCAGCATATGCATTCTTATCAAATGTAAGGGTAGCCTTCAGGCACATGGACAAGGAAATGTTCAGAAATATTTATGTAACCTATGTGAGGCCAAAACTCGAATATGCAGCCCCCTTTTGGAATCCGCACTTGAAAAAGCACATAGCTAAGCTTGAAAAAGTTCAAAGACATGCCACGAAACTGGTGCCAGAAATACGCAATCTCAGTTATGATGAGAGGCTGAGGGAATTAGACTTGCCATCACTCGAAGCTAGAAGAGTAAGGGGGGATATGGTGACAGTCTTTAAATTCCTTCATGGTTATGATAGAGTGGATAGGGATCGATATTTCGATATGGCTGGCTCTAGAACTAGAGGTCATAGTATGAAGCTTCGTAAGAAAACTTCTTTGCAGGATGTAAGGAAATACTTTTTCAGTGTAAGAGTAGTTGATAATTGGAATTCGCTAAGCGAGGAGGTAGTTAATGCTATCTCAATCCATAGTTTTAAGGACAGGTACGATAAGTATCACTAAGTCTAAAATGGAACCGATCAGGAGACGGGAAGATACGAGCTTTGGGCTCTTTCCCGTAAACACAATTAGGTAATCACAATTATAATAATTATGACAAAAAAAACATAGAGAAATAGAAATGAAAGGTGTTGTTACTCGTAAGATAAAGAGAAATTATAAGAGATGTGTAACAAATATGCCAGAATATTTGGTGCAGATGTAGGCATAGGAAAAGAACAGTGACTGAATAAAGATTGAATATCAGGCTGATCTGGTCGGTTGTAATTATGACAAAAGATTCCAGTTGTAGTATCTTTATTTGCAAGAAACATTTCTTAACGTCGGGGAAATCAAACTCGCTTTGAAAATCATACATTCACGTCACCCTAATTGGCTGAATTTCTACAGCAGATAAGAGTCTTCATATCATAACACGGCCAGTACTAGCAAGCAATACTCTCATCGTTCATATATTAACCTGTTACAGTTGTATATAAAGTTTAAATATATAATTCACACTAAAGCTCTGATGCTAGCAATACTGTCACTTACAAAATATTTTTTTTGAACATCAGGAGAATTGAACTCGTTTTGCAAATTAGATATTCATGCCATCTTAGCCAACTGAGCTATGACATCATATAAAGATTTGCAAATCATAACACAACCAGCGCATGCAAGCACTTCTCCCGTCGTTTGTAAATGAAAGTGTTCTAGTTGTACGTGGAGTTCAAGTATAAACATTCCCAGAAAAGCAGTGATGTTAAAAAGCAAAGAAATCTTCTTATCATATACTCTCCAGAACTTGCAAGAACTTCTCCCATTGTACTTATCTTAACTTGTTACATTTGTACGTGGAGTTTAAATATATGTATATATGTGTACAATGATACCTTGATGTTAACAATACTATTATCCACGAAATAACTTTTTTAAGCATAAGGGGAATCGAACTCGAATTCAAAGTTACCAATATATACCACCCTAATCAACTGACTTACTACAACAGGCAAAATCTGCTCATCATTACACAGCCAAAGATGCAACTTCTTTTCTCATTGTTCATATGCCAAACTCGTAGAGTCATTTGTAGAGTTCAAGCATATATATTCACAAAGAAATTTCGAGCTTAAGAATACTATCATACTTGAAAAAGCTTTTTGCTCTCATGGGAATTGAATTCGAATTGCAGGATACAAATTCATGCCACCATAACCGACTTAGCTAGTACAACAGATAGAAAGTTGCATATCATTGCACAGCTAGTACATGCAAGCAGTTTTCCAATAGTTTTTATACTGTTGCAGTTGCATACTGAGTTTAAGTAAACATATTTACAATGAAATTGTGATGTTTACAATACTGATATTCATGAAAAATATTTTCATTCTTGAACATTTGATGAATCAAACTCGAGTCACAAGTTAAAAATTCATGCTGTCCAAACTGTCTGAGCTACTACAGATCACAAAAATCGACATATCATATCACAGCATCATTAACAAGCACTTTTCCCATCGTTCTAACATCAACATGTTACCGTTGTACAAGGATTTTAAGTATTTACATTCACAAAGAAATCGTAATGTAAACAGTGCTATTACCCCAAAAAATAACTTTTTTTAATGTGAGTGTGGTGATCTGTCTATCACACACTGTTTCATTAGTTATACCTTGTGTGAATATATTCGTTTGAGAGACTATATTATAACAATCATTTATTTTGTCAGTAATTCATCATTTTCTTATGAATAAATGGGATTTGTTTGTAAAGTTAATCTAAATCTTAAGAAATTCTTAATTATGTAAATTATGATAAAAATATATCCTTTTATTTTTTAATGTGATGCTCATTTGATTTGTTTACAGAATGGACGAGACTCTCTCTGAAGACGGCACCAGGTGAGGATCTATTGTTAGAGACTCGTAAAATTCGAGTAAATTACGAGCCTCCAATTTCGCCCCTTGGACTAGTGCTGTCGAATTTGTCAAGCAGTGACTGTGTTTCAATATTGTATAAAGTTCTTGGATTTTGAGCAATCATTATTTCGATATTAAGTGTTGTTTTGTTTTGATGTGTCCAGCTGTCGTGCCTGGATCTGTAACTCTTTGTCATTTTGTAAAATTCACTTTATTGCCTCCTAATCTAGAGCAAAATGTATCCTTTTCTTTTAACCTGAAACATTGCTCTCCAATATAATGTAAAGTTTTCTCAATATATTTTTACATTTTATCGATGAGTCTTTCATTTCAGCCTGGATTTGTGCAGTGTTCAGTTTAGTTTCATTTAGTGTATTTGTATCATATCCATTGGGAGTTCTCCACTACTATTAAGCAAACATAACTCATGCCCTTCCCCTTTAGTACCGTACAGTTTGACTGTTACATTTAACTATAAGCCAGTAAGTTTTAACCCAACTTTACTTGAAGTTGGTTGAGTAAATATGATTGTGTACGGTAGCCTGCAAAAACTGAGAGTAGACTATTCAATGACCAGGTGAAAGCAGGCATTCTGAGAATAGTCACCACATATTCTAGTTTTTCTGATCCTTTAAGCCGGATTAGGCTTAACCTAGCTGGCATACTTTACCTTTACTAAATTTACTGAATGAAATTTGGAATAGGCTACCTTTGGTATTGTTTTGAACTTTGATAGTGAAACACTGTACATAAATCCATGGCATATTTTTTGTGATATCACTGATGATGTCGAATTCTTTACTTCAAGGGAAAGTTTAGATCAGCTATTTGAATACATGCGTGTGCAATCAAGTTTACCTAGGATATAGATATTATAATCCTAGTGAATTTAGGTATTAGTTTAGCTTGGCCACCTAGCCAAAATTATTGTGATTTGTATAAGGTAAAGATTAATCCAGCAGGATGTCTTTACCATCAAGCGATGAAAGTAAAGCGTTGGAGCTTTACAAGATTGTAACCGACGATCTGGCAGATATGCTCAACTCTATAGAACATGACCTTAAAACGTCTCCTCCACCATCCTTACGGTCGTTACAGTTTTCAGAAGCAGAACTTACAAAGTTGTATGAGTCCGTTGATGTACATTGGACAGCTAGTCAAAATGCTATTCATAGTACCCAGCTTAGCCAAGTTTCTAGAGAGCACAGAACTCTGAAATGTAATACCTATAAAGTGCTTATACAAATTAAGTCATCTATAGATGATCATTTGTCCTTTGGGAGTCAAGCACAAGCTACAACTAGTCAAGCTCCTAGTCAGACAGTAGTACCTGCTAGACCCCTTCCACACCCTAAGTTGCCTGAGATTAAGATTCCTGAATTTGAGGGTCAGTTGAGTCAGTGGAATTGTTTTTGGGATTCCTTTAGTAGTTTAACTGATAGTCGTCAAGACATTGAGCCAGTACTGAAATTTAGCATGCTCAGATCTTATTTGAGAGGTAAAGCTTATAGAACCATTGAAGGTCTTCTCATAACTAGTGGTAATTACAGTATTGCATTAAGTTTTTTGAGAAAAATCTTTGCTGACAATGACCTTTTGTTGCAACAATTACATTTAGATTTGATGAACATCAAACCCCCTGAACATAATTTAACTGAGCTGACTGAATTTCAGTTAACATTTCAACGATTGTTGATGCAGATAGATAGTGTAACCTAAGTACCTTGTGATGACTACCTAATAAAAGACATAATTGCTAAGAAACTTAGTCTTAATACTTTGGAGTACCTTTTTAATAAGTACAGTACTTATACTTTGACTATTACACAATTGAAGGATGGTATTGGAAACCTTATCAAGGTCATGGAATGTTCTCGTATTCTCTCTGATCAGCTTAGGAATAAGCAAGTTTCACATTCTGATGTACATTCCAAAACTAAAGTAGTAGTTACTCAGAATTCTAGTACAAATTCTAATCATAGGTTTAGTATAGTATCTAAACAAGTAGTTGTGTCCCAGACTCAAAATAAGTCTAATGCGTCATCTAACAATTCAAGTACTTGGAACAAACCTTGTCTCTTTTGTAAGGATATTCATAATACTAAGTTTTGTTCTAACTATGCAACTCATGAAGCCAGGAAGAACAGAGTTAGAGAGTTAGAACTATGTTTCGTGTGTATGCAGAAAGGCCATAGAGCCTCACAATGTAGACAGACGCCTGAGTGTAGAAATTGTAATGGCAAACATCATACCTTTCTCTGCATGAAACTGACCAACCGTAGAACTGCAGTTAATCAAGTGTCAGTTGCGTCTAATGCCCCAACAGTGATTAATAATGGAACTAACCTTAACAGTAACATTCCCACTAATCAAGTAGTAGTGGATGATAAGCTTAGAATCCTGTCACGAAGAGATGACAGTGTCGCTAATTCTGTTCAAACAGATGTCCAGACTAATAAGGTTCCACTTAGTTTGATAACACTTCCTACAGCAATTGTTAAGATTTCTGGTGCTGGGGTACGTGAAACAGTTAGGCTATTTTAAGATACCGGTGCTCAACGGTCTTTCATTCATTCTGCAGTAGCAAAGTGCCTTAAACTCAATCCAGTGTTTCGTATATCACTTACACTGACTTCATTTGGTAATCAAGCCGAAAACATTTTGTGTGATGTCGTTAGTGTTGTAGTACGCATTGGTACACAACGTATTCCGATTTATGCTGTCGTCTATCATAAGGTTAACACTGCGTTATATGTACCCTGTATTGCTAGTGTTGCAGAAACACTCAGAAAGAGGGGATCAAACTTGCAGATCCTGGCATTGATTCTGATGTGATTAGTGACATAGGTATGGTAATTGGTGCAGATTACTATTCTTGATTTGTGACCAAATGTACTTTCTATTCTGGAATTACAATTTTGTCTAGTCCAGCTGGTTCGATTATCTTTGGACCTATGCCAGAGTGGGCAACTAGTTCTCAGTCAGTTAACACAGTTAAAGTGCAACATGTGCTTTGTGCTCGTGTAGGAGTACAAACCCTTGAGTCCGAAGCTCAGAACCTTTGGAATTTAGATGTTGTTGGTATTAAGAATGAAACTTTACCACCTGAGGAAGTACAGTCAGTGAGTCAGTTTGAGTCCACTTGCCAGAGGGCAGACAATCAGTATTTTGTGGAATTACCCT